>JAESVK010059734.1:0-20053 GCA_017140935.1 Hamamelis virginiana | reverse complement strand
CTGGTTTTCTTTCGTGGGTGTTCTTGCTTTATGCCATTTGTTTGATTATCTTATGTCTTCTTGTTTTCGATTTGGAATATTTGGTTTCTAAAAAACTGTAAGCTGTGAGGTGCCAACTGAAAATTTTCTCCCTATTTTGTTTTGGTGTTTGGGTTTCTGGAAGCTACTTATTCTTCTCTCAATTGAAGTAGTTTAGGTGAACTAAGCCCCGTTGAGTCAAGATTTTAGCTTTTCACTATTTTGCAATTGTGAAATTTTAAGCTTTAATATATATATATTTTTTAGTTTTTATTTTTTAGTTGTTGTCTTGATTTATGAAACTGACCTATTTTGGGTGGACTAGAGTAACTTATTCATGCTAGCTCTGTTTGGGTACGAATCTTTTCGTTGAGTTAGCTCTGTTTTGGTACAAATCTTTCAGTTTTCTGGGCTACTTTTTCGGTAAGTTCTTCGGTGGGTCTTTGTGTTATTGTTGGTTTTATGAGCAGTGATTGTTGTGTCTGTATTTGACTTATATGTTTCCCAACTTATGGTCTGTAGCTGTGGACATGTTCTACTCTTGCTCTTATAAAGGTATGTTGCCTATCCATTGCAGCTCTTTGCTGGTTGTGAATATGTTCCTGTTTAGAGTTATCCTATCTCTACCTTCCTGTTTGACATTGTGACAAATTGGACTTATCCATGATTTTGCTACTATTATATCTATGGCTTTCTATGCCTTTGCTTGTGCGTGCGTTTTTTTTACTCTTATATATATATATGTTGTGAATATATATATTCATCTTTATTTGTTGATTCTTGACTAGACTAAATTGTATTAGCTTATTTTTCAATCATATTTTTATAAAGGTGCAATTCAGTCTAGGTTTGTTGAGTTTCAAATTGAATCAGAATAATATTACCAACCTAAGTTGGTTCTTTGAAAAGTGGACCAAAAATTGAACCATTCCTAGCAGCATATAATTTTATATTATAATTAGAAAGGAAAAATGTTCAAAATAGGATAAAAACATATATCAAAGTTTAAATTGGCAGCATTTATTTAATATAAAGGTTAAACTGATTACTGAAATAATTAATACTCCCTCTGTCCCATAAAGATAATCATTTTTCAAAAAGCTACGCATATTAAGAAAACTCATTAATGCATTGATTTGTGATCTTTTTACCTTTTCTTTCGAAACCTACCTTTGTTCTACAATTACGTGTTGTGTCATGTCAAGGCATTCTTGGGATAATAAAGGATGTTATGAGAAAGTTAAAAGTAATATAATTGGACTTTTCAAAATGGACTATCATTTTGGGACAGCCAAAAAAGGAAATAAGACCTATCTTTATGGAACGGAGGGAGTAAGAGATATCTGTATTGCATTGCTCTCCCGGTTCTTTTGATTAAAGTTATCACATCTATATATAGTTACTTGGAATTATCTAGCTTGTTCTAAGATTTTGGTGTTTTTCTATTTATTTTTTAATACAAATAATGCCCAACAACTTTTAGTAGTGATGGCTCTTGAAAACAACAAGTGCTTACATATTCTGAAAAATGAAAAATTTTAAATGGTTGATTTGTGGTTGTTTGGTGCGAGTATAATTTAATTCTTCGTGGTGAGCAAAAACAGCCAATGGCAATGGCATTGTTGTTTGTGATGATACCAAATTTTATTTTATTTTATTTGTTGTATAGTGATCTTTGTGTTTGCTCTGTTTTGGCCTTTTATAGGGTAACTGATATTAATAATTGATAGGAAATACACATTTTACTTGCCATATATACATAGTTATTGTGGGATTCAGTCATACTAATAAATCAAATACTATTTATGTATAAATCAAATGTTTCCAATGTGGAGACAAGGTGCGTTCGTTATACCCTTCATGACTCATTTAGGAATAACCAATTCATGGGGCAGTTGGAGTATCACAGGAGCGACTATAACAAATCCGGGTATTTGGAGTTACGAAGGTGTGGCCGGGACACATATTGTGTTTTCTGGCTTGTACTTCTTGGCAGCTATTTGGCATTGGGTGTATATATTGGGATGTATAAATATTTTGTGATGAGCATACATGAAAACCCTCTTTGGATTTGCCCAATGCTAAACATATCTTTGGGCCTTCTTCTTTGTGGTTATACAACCATCTTCTCCTTCAGTGTAGGAGAAAACATAAACGCATATTTAACATATTATCTAGATGATATTTAATGTGTTTCTTCCCTATTGCCCTAGATGGGCAACTTTTTCAATTCATTTGGATTGTGCTTTCCTGTTTTGGTATCTTCTCATGAATCTACTTTTAATCCAAAATGATTTCTTGGTTTTTTACTTATTTTGGTTTATGCTTTGCATTCATATGTTTTGGTTTCACTTGTAGCTTATATAATACAGTTTAGTTTTATGTTCAGCTAGCGCTTTAACCAAAACAAGCCTGATGTGAAAACCCAAGTTTTAAAACCTTTATTTTATTGATTTTTGAAAAAAAAAAAAAAAAAAGAGTTTCATTTATTTACAAAATTGCCATTTGGCATTTTTACTAACTAAAACCCCCATTCTTCACTCTTCATTCTCGCTCAAAGAGAGAGGAGCCGAGAGAGATAGAGAGGAAGCTGAGATTGGGAAGGGAGAGAAGAAGAGGAGCAGCACGTGGAGCCCCTTTTCGCCGCCATTTCGCCGGATCGAGGTAGACATGCATGGTTCATTAGTTATTCCTTCTTCTTCTCTTCTTGTTTTCATTTTCTTAAAAACCCATTTTGTGGGTTTGATGTGGAAGTTTGGATTTGTGAGGAATGGTTGGTTGTGGGTTGTGTATAACTGTAGGTCGGGCTATGTTGTGTGAAGTTTGAAGGTTTTGGTTGAGAAGATATGGGTATTTTGAGTATATTTGATGTTTTGGGTTTATGTGGGTTTTATGCCTAAAACTTTGTGGTTTCTCAAATCGTACCATTAGATCTTCGTTATTTTTGGGGATTTTGGTGGATTTGGACTTGTTTAGCATAGATCTAAGTTTCCACCGTTCGAATTTGAGTTTGGATGAGCGAGGATGTGTTTTTGTGCAAAATGGCTGGCTAGAACTCGAGTTTTTCGTCCCAGGGCACCCCCTATCGATAGAGGTGCATCATCTATCGATAGAGGAGGTTTTGGTAATATCATGGCCACTGTCTATCGATAGGGTGGGGCTCGGACCTATCGATAGAGACCCCCATCGATAGAGCATCGATAGATAATCTATCGATGGGCTCTATTTTCCTCTTTATTCGCTTCTTTCCTCTTTCGTTTACTTGGGTATCACCGAGCCACCACTGAATGAGTATGATTAGAGTCTTTTAGGGTTGAAAGATTGAGCTTGAGAGGTGATAAAGCTTAGATTGAAGTCTAAATTGGCTTTTGTGGAAACAATAGTGATGAATATGTATCTTTATATTTCATTTTCAGATTTGGGAACACCGTGGGATGAACACTAAGCATCGTAGCTAGCATTCACATGTAAAGATTGATTAGAAACTTAACCTTTGAGGTAGGAATACACATGTTCTTACTAATACTGATGATAGATTGTTTTTGAGACTTTACTTGTGTTAATAAACATGTAAACCATTTTGTAGACATTCATTTTTTACCACGATTATGATCATGAATGGTTGCCTGTGATTAGAGGTAAAATAGGGTGTTAAAACCCTAAGTTGCCAGTTTTACCTTTTTGAGTAGTTAGGTAGAGGTCATTATCACATGTAGGTTTTTAGGTCAGATTGAGTCAGTTCTTTTTGCATTTAGTTTTTAGAGAGTCTAGGAGTATCCCTGTAAAGTTTCATGGCATTCTGAGCCAGGCTTGATAGAAAATAAGGCCTTTTGTGACTTGAAAGGCAGTGCAGTCCTTCGAATCACAAAGGCTCTGAATGGCTGTCGATCTTGTCTCGAATTGTCCCTAGACTTTGGCATGGATATTTAAAGTGTGTTTGGTAGCTAAGTTGATCAGTGGCAAGGTCTGTGGAGCTTTTTGGCTTATGATTGGCTCTTGATCGAGGCTCGAAAGGCCCTTTCAAAGCCCAGATTAGGGTTTCGACCGGAAGCGACCGGGATTCGATATTTTTATTAAACCAAAGTCTTTAAAGGCTTCAAAACACTTTCCTAAAATATTTTAAAACTTGTTTCAAGAAGAAGAAATGATTTCGAAAGCAATCGGTTAGCAAATTTCAAAACCCTAATTTGGGGCCGACAGGCTCTAAACAGCTAATCGGTCGACTTTTCCCTAAACCTTTGACCTTGGTCAATGAATTTTCACTTAAAACTGTTCTATAAACATGGAGAATCGAATCACGATCGTTTTAGCGCTTGAATCGTCGAATTTGGACTTGAAACGGGTCCGAAAAGCCGAAAACAGCCGAGATGAGTCGAGAGATGCCCAAAATAGGTCAAATTTGGGCTGAAGAATCGATGACCATCCCTCCCCGGACGGTTGGCCGTCCCTAGGGGATGGTTGGCCGTCCTAGGGTGGACGGTCATCTATTCTCTCGCCCAGTAACTGCTAATAATCAGTCTTTTACCTACCCAGGACTCTTCCAAGCCTTGCCATGTGTCCAGTTCGGCCATGGGGGCTTTTGGATGAGTATGAACACCTTGGAAGGCTGGTTTTGAGCCCTTGGATCATTCCTAGGAGATTTAAACTCAGTCATTGATCAAACTCAGGCCTCCCTATAAATAGAGGGCCCTGGAATCAGTTTCAACACACAGAAATAAGCTTTAGAGAGCTAGCTTGGAGAGTAGAGGCTTGAGTAATTGCACAAGCTTCCCCCATAGCACTCTAGCTTAAGTTTTAGAGTCCTTGAGTTCCTTGGAGTCCTTGGAGCTTGAGGGGAAGGCTTGAAGCAAGAAGGCAGAGAAAGAGGTTAGTAGAGTTTTTCTTCTTCTTTTTTTCTTCTATAGTTTTCTTTTTATTGCTTTAGTATGCATAGGATTTAGTTTATTAGTATGCATGATAGGTTAGGGATTAGTTTATTAAAATAGTTTTCTTTTTTGCATGATAGGAATTAGTTTTATAATATACATACATATTTCTCCTTCTTTTCCTCCACTCTTTTTCTTCCATTCTTCTTTGATCATGTCATATTAGGATTAGATATTTAAGGTTTAGTTCATATCTAGAATACATACTAGGAAGTTAGGATTTTAGGAAAGCATATTAGTCCATCTCTTTGAGTCATTTCGCATATTGTTATTATGTTAAAATAAAGTTAAAGGTTGCATACTAATAGTTAGTGATTAGGTTTGTTTATATTATTATTTTAATTGTGTCTTGATTGGAATGATATATAAATTGTGATTGAGGGAGCAAGCAAAGGTAAGTCCCTTCCCTTACGATAAAATTGATTGTTTTCAAGCATGATGCATGATTATTTTGATATATCATACTAGGTTGCATATTAGGTCATTTTCACTTCTTTTATTCTTTTATTTTATGGGTTTTAAACCCACTTTTTGATTACTTATAAATCTGTCCATGGATTTAAAGTAACCTAAAAGTGTATTAAAACTCATTTTTTAGGCCAAAATCAACATAGAAACATGCCTAGGTTCACATAGCTAACTTAGATTTGCATTTAGGACATTTTCATGCCTTGTTTACACATTTGATTATATTTTTTATTTATTTTCCAGAAATTTCAGCATTCATATCATAGTGTTTTAGGTATTTAGACTAACCTAGGATTAGCTAGAAACCCTAGGATTAGGGGGGTCACTTGATCCCACTTAGGACTCTTCTTTGTTGTAAGAATTACAATAAGAATAGAGTTCTATTTTACCTAGGATTCTACTTCGAGAACAATTCTAAAAGTGATTTTGAAAGAATTCAAAATGGAATGAAATTCCATCTCTTATGACAAGTGTTTTGATCAAACTCAAACTCTCGAAGTTAGAGTCCAAGATAAGATAGAATTTCTACAATTATGTGATTTATTACAATAGGAGAGTCCTAGGGTAATCGAACTACGTGGACTTTGATCCTTATCAAGTAATTGGTAAGGTACGTAGGCAATCAATAGGGTGCAAGTCCAATCTTAGGATGACTCTAGTCTCCTAAGGTCTTTAGGATTTCTTTGATTTCTTTTTTATTTTATTATTATCTATTATTATCTACACTATTTTCAATGGTTGATTAGATAAATAGGATTGATATGATAAGATTTTGATAAAGCCCAATAGTAATTAGGAGACCTTTAATTAGGGCGAGGTGGGTGCCTACAAGGAGTTCCTTGGAACCTTCCCACTTCGTTACCTAGCCCCCGAATCCAACTTTGATTCAAAGACCATGGTTTTCCAAAATATGGAGTCAATATTTTATTGAAAATAAAACTCTTTTTGTGGTTTCCTTGTTCCCTAAAAATAAGGTGGCGACTCCCAGTTTTTTACAAACTCTCATCCTTTTTCAAAAACCCAATCTTTAGTGGATAATAGAGAAGGATAAACGTGGATAATAGAGAATGATAATAGAGAAGGGTAAATCGAGACGGATAAACATCATCCATAATCCACTCAAGAAACACCCCCCAAAGTGAACGAGAGGCCTCCCAATCTAGGTTGGCTGGTTCACACATTTATAAAACCTTGATGCATAATTCCACTCTTTTGTATGAAATGTTATGTGGTTAGAATATGCGAATATGTCATGATATTGTGTTATGCTAGTATGATGCCATGATTTATCTGTTTTATGTTATGTGAATTATATATGCGGATATGATTGAGACAGAATCAGAGAATACTCCTCTGTTAGTTGTTATTATGATGATATGGATAGAGTCAGAGAATACTCCTCTATCAGTTATGGATTATGATGTCATGGATAGAGTCAGAGAATACTCATCTATCGGTTATTGTTATGATGAATAGGAAAGAGTCAGAGAATACTCCTCTTTCATATGAAATATAAAATGGATGAATCATGGATATGAATGATAATTGTTTTTGTGAAACTTTGATATATTATCTGTGAATATTTGTATAATTCTTGAACCACATATGCATGTGTTTGTGAAACTTGAATTAAATGATTTATGCATCGATATTATCATTGTTAGTCAAGAATAGTATTTCTACTGAGCTAGTGGAAGCTCACTCCTGCTTTTATGCAGCAGATTCTCAAGACAGTATAGTTGGTTCAGCAAGTCATAATTATTTTCCTTTGGTGCTAGGATTGGCAGTGTTCTGGGCGTTGGTATAGAGGAATAGGTAAATACGTTTTGTAGACTGCTACACTTGGACTGTTAGTTATGTATAATATTCTACCTATGTGCCAGGGATGTTGGCACATTATTATATACCTTGGATATATTTATTATATGCATTTGACGATTGGGAACATTGCATGATGAACACATTTATATTTCATGTTTGTTATATATATCCTTTGCTATATTCTGTGTGGAAATATAAATGAGCTTATTAGGTTGTATCCCTAATTGACACGTGTTGACCTATCCTGGAGGGTCCTCAGTAGCGTCTGTTTAGGGCATTACACCTGAGGTAAGAGCCTCTCACCTTTTTCTCGTCTTTTGTGTTGCTCTCTATTGATGCTATAGATCTTAATTTAGAATCTGAGGAGTAGTATGGTTGTTGGTTTGTTTACGTGCTTTAACCACTAATTGAAATGTTCTCCTTAGCTTTTCAATCACCACTCTAATCATGTATTAAAAAAAAAAAGATTAGTTTTTTGTGGAGTAACTTTTTATATATCCTAAAGTAATTTTTTTAAAAAAAAAAACTTTCCACTATTGCTATGGTTATAGTGTACCCTATTTTATTAAATTTACCGACTTGTGTGCTTTTGTTTATGTTTTGTTTTATTTCAATCTAATTAATTAAGTTAGAATTCTTATTGTTACCAACACTATAACTGAAATGTACAGTAATCAATACTAAATTTCTCTGATTCAATTTTATTTGTAGATGATATGCCATATATGCTTCCTGATATCTCCATTTATATTGATTTTTTATTAATTTGTTTATATGTTTTGGTTGTGCAGGCAAGGTTCCAGGAATTGTGAAGATGGAAACGTAATGAAAAACCATCAATGAACTACACTCAAAATTCAAGTTCCTAAATTTCAGCAAACAGAAAAAAATAAAAATAAAAATGCAGTTTTATTATCTTTCAAAATGATGCTCTAGCATTTCCTGGCTTGTCTTATTAGTCTCATTGACTTATATGTATAATTATAGCTATCTTATTCCCCTGTCTTAGTATTGACTTCAATTTTAGTTCTTGAGTTATGTGCATTTTAATTCATAGTGTATTTCTTAAATCATTGAATATCATTAACTCTTTCTTTGTATTCCGATATTTCAATTAGTACATATCATTTTTTTTTTAAAAAAAAAAATTACAATTTTTTTTTTTTTTTTAAAATAGGTTTTAATTAATAAAAAAAATTTTTAATTAAATTAAGTTTTTTTTTTTTTTTTTTTTTTTTTTTTGAAATGAATATCATGTTACAGTTTTAAAGCTTGGGTTTTTTAAAAAAAAAATTAATTTCCTGTATACATTCTGAATTTTCTAATGAGACCCGTACAATCATGTACGCACTGGCAGCACGTGCCTTCCACCTAGTCTTCCAAATTAAACACTCCAAATTAGTCACGTGTCATCTACCCATCAACTCCATCAGTCATTGGTCTTACCTACCTCCCTATTTCCAAATAACACAGTCGTAAATCCTCGGGCCACCCCTTATATGTGTTTTTTTCCTTCAAACTCACCCTCACTCTCTCTCTCTCTCTACTCTCTCTCTTTGCGGAAAACTCAGGCCTCCGACGATGACGCCGACAAGAATGCTGGGAGGAGTGTTCCTCCTCTTAGCAATTTACTGCGCCATCGATCCGTTCCAGCACAGCGCAATCTCCAATTTCCCTGATTTCGAAGCTTACAAGGTGGACTTGGCTTCATGGTCTGAGGTTCCTTTGGAGAAAGACCCTCATAATCTATTGCAGAAATCGGAACTTAAGTTTGTAAACCAGGTTCAGGGCCCCGAAAGCATGGCCTTTGACCCTCTCGGCCGCGGACCCTATACTGGCGTTGCCGATGGCCGAATTGTCTTCTGGAACGGCGAGTCTTGGTCTGATTTTGCGTATACTTCGCCCAATAGGTGAGTTTCATTCTCAATTTCTGCTCTTCTGTTCTTGTTTGGAGTAGGAATTGAGCTCAGTGCATGGAGTAACTTGCTGGGTCGACTCGTCCGTTTTGAAGTGAGTCACTAACTCTGTGGTTGACCTTACAAGAGTTTTGGTTTTTTTGGCTCTTCATTCATTTAGGATGTTTCACTGTCTCGTTGCAAACTTTTAGCTAATATATGTGAGTAATGCTGTTTCCACAAATTATTTGTATCAAAATATCAACTTATTATTTGGTACGTATTTTCCAATCTGTTTAGGTAACGAACTCAGTGTGCGGCGGGGGGGGGGGGGGCTTTTCTACTTTTATTACCTTCAACAAGAGATTAAGATTGTATACTCTTCCGGGTCTGGTAGTGTTACATGTAATAGTTTCATATACAGGTGGGTTTATTTCAGGTGGCCTGGTTAGTCGGATTAGAAAATTACTATACCCAAATCACTTACTGCAGTCTGTAGTCGCAAAGTTGTATAAGATGATCTGTATGGGATCAATTATAAAATTATTTTTGAAAAACCGACGGATGGATTTGATATCCCCTTATGTAGACCATGTCTACTAAAAATCATAGTGATCTACTCGTTGGTTTCTGAATTCAACTTTGAAGGGCATTCCTCGAGTAATTAGGGAATATGGGAGTTGGGGTATTTCTAGAGGTAATCACAAGAAAATTGTTCATAACTTCTCCTTACCATATGGTTATGGATTAGTGATTGCCATTTGCTAGGTCTACCTGCAAGCTACCCACCTACCAAAGCAAAAAGGAGAAGAAATAAAACTATATACTTGATTTTTTATCACAATCCACCAAATTGAACTATATACTTGAGTTTATATACTACAGTCACTTTGACCAAAGGTTAGATTGGATTTCGAAAAATTAGTTATTAATGACAATCCACCAAATTGAATTTGTTATTAAAGATCAGCCATACCATAACATATGGATTGCATAAAATTATGGCAATATTATGAAAATTGTTAGGATATACAACGGTTATTTAAATTAAAAAAACAAGATGTTAGCGAGCCAGTATTAGACAAATGGTAGCTATTACATAACTAGAATTTGCATTTTTTTTTTTTATATTTCCATAAGTCAACCAATACTGTGGATTTTTGTTTTTGGGTGTTGGTGGGGGGTGGGAGGGCAGTCAAAAGAAAGGAACTTAGATCTAAAGAAATAATAAAGTCATCCTAGAGAGTGATTCATCAATAGATTTTTTTTTTTTTTTTTAAGAATAAATATTGAGGTTAACCAAGGAGAAAAATGTACAAACGCCAATTTAATCAATCAAATGATTGATGCTAAATTGTGAAAATTTAAACTGATGAAAGTCTAACTAGGACTCTGAAATGTTGCTATGTTTTTCAGTCTTATCAGTTGATAGATTGAACAAATGGTTAGAAAGAGTGTTGCTATGTCTTCAGTCTTATCAACTGATAGATTGAACAAATGGTGTGTATTTTTGAGCTATTCAGTGATATTTGGCTTGCCACTGGCGATTTTGGTTTGGCTGGAGTAATCAAATTCTCTTTTTACAATGCTGGTTGCTTGATGCTGTTACTATCAATAAAGAGAATAAAACTTCAGGATGGACAATCAATGATGAAATTCATTTTGAATTTATAATCAGTTGATTGTTTCACTCGACTTTCAATTTCGGCAACCTACTTTGTCATCCCTATCAGGTTGGTATGGATCATCGTCGGACAATTTGACGATGATTGTACTGCAACATTATCTTAGACCAAATTTAGTGGAGAGTTTATTATGGGTCAGTAGTCTTTATTGTTTGGTTTGGACCCAAGTAAACATCGCTGAAACCTCATCAAAAAAGGGTTCTGGCGCACGTTTTTTTTGGTAACTTAAAAAAATAATCTCTATCGTGTTCGTGGTTCACATTTTTTTAAATATTACTTTGAAATGATATTTTCTTTTCCATCTACGATTTGCGGTTCAGGTCAGAACTATGTGACCCAAAGCCATCGCCTTTGAGTTACTTGAAGAATGAGCACATCTGTGGCAGGCCTTTGGGGCTCCGATTTGACAAGAAAACAGGTGATTTATACATTGCAGATGCATATTTTGGGCTGTTGAAGGTGGGACCAGAAGGTGGGTTGGCAACATCACTTGCAACTGAGGCAGAAGAGGTGCCACTTAGGTTCACCAATGATCTAGACATTGATGATGATGGGAATATTTATTTTACAGATAGCAGCACCTACTACCAGAGAAGGTAGGCTTCTGGTTTTTGTTTTCATGCTCTGCTAGTGCATTTTTTTTTGTTTTGCAGTTGTTACAACATTTGATGCTGATCGTGCATTTTTTTTTAACCTACCTTATAAAATGATGGTCATTTAATTGCCAGTTGCCATCTAGTGCATAAAACGGAGTGTAGTTAAAAAGTGATAATACGACTTTATGATCTAGCTCTAACATGGTGATTGCTTTCAGGAACTTCATGCAGTTGGTTTTTTCTGCAGAGGATAGTGGGAGGGTTCTGAAATATGATCCAATTACAAAGAAAACAACTGTCCTTGTGAGGAATTTACAATTCCCAAATGGTGTGTCCCTAAGCAAGGATGGTTCCTTCTTTGTCTTCTGTGAAGGGTCCCTTGGCAGGTTTGTGTGCTTCCTTATTATTCAAAACTTATTCAACTTTTGTGTTGTTAGGATGCATCAAATGGTCATTTGTGGACATCGGTATATTGGCCACATATGTGGCTAGGATCTACATGACAATGACCCTGGATTTTCTCCTTCCATTATTCTATAGCTGTTGCTTTTCCTATGCTAGTCAATGCACAAATATATGAGGGTGATCTGGAACCAAATTCGAGGAAGAATGACTTATATTTGCTGCTGGAATTCAATATGATAGTTTCTCGGCAGTCATGAGACTACTTTGCCATACAATTCACTATGAGATCATTGTTAACATGACTACTAGAAAAAGCAGGTACCACCTCTTTTGAGGAGGTTCAATAGGTTCACATCAGAGGTGGTAACTTGTCAAGAGTTGTTTCGTAAGACTCACAGTTACAAGCCCAATATTTTTATATTGACAATTTTCATATGAGAAAGAAATATTTTTGCTTTTGTCCAAAATCTTACAATTATGCAATTATGTACTTCTGCATCATGGAGAAAATTACCCTTCTATTGAAAAACTGAAGAATTTCAAGTAACACATTGTGCTGCTATTGATGATTGCTTCAACTCCAAAATAAATGTCTGTATGATATCTGGTCCAAATAGGCCGTCGAAATATCATTTTAAGTTCTAAAAGAAGTCATTCTTCCTTGATATGTCACGATAACTCTGGCAAACTTTCCCTTCTTTATAATTATATTTTTCAATTGTTACTGTAGATTACGAAAGTACTGGTTGAAAGGTGAGAAAGCCGGGACTTCAGAAGTACTTGCCATCCTTCCTGGATTCCCTGACAATGTCAGAACAAACAAAAATGGTGAATTTTGGGTAGCAATCCACTGTCGCCGCACCATGTTCACTCATTTCTGCGCGCTATACCCAAAAATTCGGAAATTTTGGCTCAAGCTCCCGATTTCAGCAAAGATTCAGTACCTGCTTCACATTGGGGGCCGGCTCCATGCAGTAGTTGTCAAGTACAGCCCAGAGGGTAAGCTTCTGCAGATTTTGGAGGACAGTCAAGGGAAAGTGGTTAAAGCGGTTAGCGAAGTGGAGGAGAAGGATGGGAAGCTGTGGATGGGAAGTGTCTTGATGCCTTTTGTTGCAGTATACAACTTAGAGTGACGTAATAGGACCTTTAATTTTTCCTACTCAGAGTTCCTCATGGTGGTGGTTTTATGTTGTGCCTCTGTAATAACACCTTGTTTCTCATACACACACAGTTTTGCTTCCTAAGACAACAGGTTGAAAGCATTATTTTTAACTGGTAAACTTTCAGGCTAATTATTTTCTGGCACAATTCCATTTTGGTCCAAATTGCTATATAGTTTTCTGCTGACATTATTATGCAAACAGTAAATTTTGGATCCTTTGTTTATTTGGATGTATTTGTTCAAACCTTACTGAATTTCCCCAATGTTTAGCTGAATTCTGGAGGATGATTTTGGTTTTTGGTGCTAGAAATTCACTATCTAAACTAAAGAGCAAGAAAATACATACAACCAAATACTTAGGGCCCGTTTGGATAAGGTCCTACTTCATGTTTTTCTACTTTTAAAAATAAAAAGATGAAAGTTTTTAGTGTAAAAATTTTGATAGTTACTTTTAAAAGTTGAGGTACTAAGAATTTCTTACTACCTCAACTTTTAAAAGTAACTGTCAAAATTTTGTACTAGGGAAAATATAAAAAACTTATATTTTTTAACTTCTAAAAGTCAAAAAAGCAAGAAGTGGAAGTTTATCCAAACGCGCTCTTAAAAAGCAAAACTACAAATCAAGCAGGCCACACAATCTTCATTTTATTCTTCTGTTAAATCTCTATGGCTCCATCACCGAAGATGGAGAGGCAGCCTAGCAAAAGGCCAAAAGAAGATGCATGGCAATCAAGAAAATCCGCAGGTCAAGCAACATATTTTCTGATAGTGGCTATGCATGGAGATTCAATGGAAGAAGAAAAAGAATATTTGATTGTGTTTCAAGTTGCACTTGACTTTCCATTGGGAACAAAATTAGTAGAGAAGTAGTAAATCTCAGAGTAAGAGTTGGTTTTTTAAGAATTGCATAAAATTTGCATTAGCTCATTTGTGTCAAGTCTTATGGTTATTTCCCATTTTAGTAAGCATAATAAACTTGTCATAATGGTTTTTATTCCTTATTTTCTGGTTTTTTTTTCCTTCCTCAGTTCCTCCTACAAACTTGCCGATAGACAGTAAGCACCAGCCTGCATGAAAAATCAAAATCAAAATCCTGCCAAATCAGTTTCCCTTTAGCATTAAATTAAAAGAAATAAAATAAAATAAAATAAAAATGAAAGAAAGAAGGATCTAGCTTGTCATTAAATTGGTCCGACTGGGTTAAAAAATGCAAAAAATTTATTTGGAATTTTTTTTTTTTTTTTTCAACTTTGAATGCTTATAACTTTTTAATTTCAAAGCCAAATCAAATGAGTCAAGTTGTAATCGAAAGTATGCGATGAAAACTTTCCATAATAACTTGAATGACTCAAATTGGAGTTCATACGTAGAAGATATAATTCTTCAAAGTTATCTTACGACCAAATTGAAAATTGGTATCAAGTTTAAGGTACTAAAACGTAATTAACCCATGCTTTCTGGGTCGTCTCAGACCTTGCTATTGGTGTTTATCCCAAAAATATCTCTAGCCTTTTTACATACAAAGGATTTACTTGTTACTAATATAGTCTAGCCTCTGTTCTTCTTTAGATCCCTTGTTTCACTCCGATAGTATCATAAATCAGGTCAATGCGGAAGAAATGAATGCATTTCCATATTATTAAGTGAAATAGATAAAACATAATCTGGATCATGCCACATCGTTAATTCTATTGGATCTTACGGAGCTTGGTCATGTACGAGGCCTGATCATAGAAAAGATTCTCTTTAAGCAAACCAGCCTATCGGGCTTGCGTGGTGGTTGGAACAAAGACACGTTTGGTTGTGAGATTTTCTCACATGATATATTTTTTTGTAGAAAACCATGTCATTGCCACATCAGTGCCACTTCAGATGTTCCGTCAAATTCAAATGACGGCCTCACAGTATGAATTACATTGACACTTTAATTTTAAAGTAGTCATTATTGAGACTAACTAAAGTTTGTGGTCCAAATTGAAAATTAATATAAAGTTGATGGTATTAAAATATAATTAACCCTAATTGATAAAAAAACATTTAAAAAAAAAAATGAACTCAATTGGGAGTAATCCCAAAATATGGTACTAAAATAATATATTTTTTAAAAAAATTCACAGTTTGAGTTCAAATGATGCAATTGATGTCAAAACAAATGGCCACTTAGCTTGCTTAAATTTCTGAAAAATGCTAGATAGATAAAATTTTAGACTAAAATCTTTAAATCAGGTGATGCGGTAGCATTATTAAATTTTTACTTTCATGTACTTTAAAAATATAGAAAAGTAGATGATATATTTTGGAAAAATACTATGCATCACTACAATGTATCACTATAAGTATTGCTATAAGAAAGACTACGAATTTCCAAAAGTACCTGTGAGTGATTTTTCAAAACTATTCTCATTTTCTTCTTGTAGCCATACTTTTAGTGATTCGTTGTAATGATGTATAGCATTGCTCTATATTTTGCTGCTGTATAATTTGGTTTAAAAATTTTGGTCTAAGATTTGGACCATCTAGATTTGCCTCTTGCTTTGTCCTCTATCTCTCCTGTTCTATTCTCACTTTTTTGGGAAAAAAGATGAAGCATTATTTATGAATCAAGGCAAACAAAAGATGGAAGTAGGAAAATGAATGAGGCGGTGAAGTGAAGTAGTGATGGAACACTGCTGATAAAACCAGTGTTATGAAACCCGAACCGGACCGGCCGATTCAACCAGGAACCGGGCCTCTCCCCGGTTGGTTTAACCCACAAAAACCCAGCCATCACAAAAACTTGTTTCCTTTGTTAAAACCGTTTGACCCAACGGTTTTTCGGTTTTATTGGATTATTAGGTGAACCGGCCGGTTTTTTGATAAAAAAAAATTTCCATAAAAAAGACACAAATGCCTCAATTTTTTTTTACAAACCTGTTAGACTAGAAGGCTAAAATAGTAAATGTATATATAAAACTATCTAAAAGACTAAAGCCCTAACTTCAATTCGGCAATAACCTTGATTCCCTAATCCCTTTGGAGTTTGGACCACCGTTCATCAACCGTGAATCCCTCAATCCTGAATCCTCATAGACTCCGGCATCACGAGCTTTCCGGCATCAATCAGTCCTCACGGCCTCACCCCAGCTGCGCTGCTGCAACCGCTGCACATCCCCTCCCTCACCTATAACTTTGGCTGCTGCACATCGCCGATTCCACCCCTGCTGCAACCGCTGCCCGCTGCACATCCTCTCACTGTCGACGATGGTCGACGGTCTCACCCACCCCACCCCGGCGCTGCTGCAGGGTGTTCTTCTTCAATAATATGGGTGAGTTTTCAAAAAAAAATTTATGTTAATTATAAATGCTTTTGATGTGTGTGTGTATATATATTAATATATGTACTTGATTATTATAGTTTTGTGTACTTCATTGTTATTTACATGTGGATTCTTCCTGTTTCTGAACTCTATTGCACTTATTTTTATAGTTTAGATTCTCTCAAGTTTGTTAATTTACTGTCTAGATTTGTTTGTGTGTATTGGTTGAGGTTTTTTGTTTGTTAATTATATTATATTAACATCAGCATTGGTGTTCAATTCAGAGGAAGAATTGCTCTGTTTGGTTTCTCAGAAACTGTGAGAAAAGAAGGGTGGGTGTTCAAAATTTCTTATGTTAATTATATTATATTAATAAATAATTATTAATCATTAATTAATATATTTATGACACCATGGCTCAACCGTCGGATGGTTCAACCCGTTTGATCCAAAGGTTGAACCGGTTGACCCTTAACCCGGTAATTTTTTCATTCGATGAACGGCCTGGTTTTTAAAACATTGGTTAAAACCATAGATCCAAGGGGTTGCACCAATCATCTGCCTTTTTCTCTTCTTTTTTTTTTTTTCCTTTTCAGGCCAACCGGTAAAAACCTAACCCATCCTCTAAGGCCCCGTTTGGATCGGGGGAATCAGTTAAGTCGGAATGGAATCCGATTCCATTCCCATGCTGGAATGGAATGGAATTAGAAATTTATTCCATATGAAGCGTTTGGATACTGACTGGAATTAGGGGTCGGAATGACTGTCCATTCCATTCCATTTCCTGTGTTTGGTAATGACAGGAATGGAATGTAATTTTTTGTAATTTTCCAATTTTACCCCTTTGCTACAGATCACAAAATATCACATGAACAAGATTATTATTTGGAAATGAATGGCTTAAATTAAAGCAAGTATGAGCTAATTCAAATTTATTTTACTTTTTATGAAAAAAAAAATACTAATAAAAAAGCAGATCACGTTAGCTTCTGCAACTTATGAATAGCACTTGGTTAGAAACACTTAATTAGGCCCTCAGTGCATATATTGCAGGAAACACCCATAATAACAGGCCGCAACCAGCCAAGTACCCATGACGAAGCATGGACATAAGATGATGGCTACTTCTTACTAGGCAATGTGCACTTTTGCTATCATTTTTATACCCATCAGTTGTGATTCTTCCAACCATTGCATTTTTTAAGCGTCTAACACTTCAAAGCCGAATTTTTTCCGGTGGCATCAGACCGCAACCAAGTATTCTGTCCCATTGATGACAACACCTTGTATTGCTTATATTTTCTTTTTATTTGTTGGTTTAAGAGGACGTCGTACTGCTTATATTGCATTTCAAACTCATTAGCATTCTTTTCAACCTCTAATACCTCATAACATCTATGTACTAGTCGAGAACTAGGCGATGCGTGAGACTTATCATATGAGGTCTCATCTAATAAATTAATTGCATAAAAAATTTATTTTGATTGAATGATCTTGACCATTTGATCTCAATGGGGAAAAAAAAAACTTTAAAATTTTGAAAAAGAAATTTTAAGAATCCTAATTTTACCTAGATATTGAAAGTAGAATAATCAAGAAGTATAAGAGATAAAAACATAATGATTTGATATCAATGGCGAGCCGATTTTAAACTTTGAGATTGATTGTCCTGTGAAATTAGAATAATTTATCAACAAATGAATGATGGCCATTTGGATTTGTTTAATTGTAAAGAAAAATTCTTTTGTCAAAGGCCAATGTATTAGTACTAGAACATTAGAAGTGTCAGACCAAATTGAATGAGAGACAAATATGACTTAGTTAGTGGTACTTGGATTAGAAATATTAGAAAATGAATGAGAGTTTAGAGAGGCATGCCGCATTAGTGTACTCTATTTTATATAATAATATAGATACTGTCTGATTGCAAGCTCTGTAATAATCATGTGGTTGAATATTTTGTTCAGGTTCCATAAAAATTTAAAGTAGGAGGAGCATATGGCATTTTGAGGTCTGATCTTTTCTGCATGCACAAAATTCCTTGTTTTGTTGCCTATGCAAACATTATAGATGGACTTGGTATGTTGAGAACAACTTCTTTTTCAGCTAGTTTAGAGCCTGTATTTTGGTTTGCTCATTGAAGTTGCTTAATGCTTTCTTGAAGCTTATGGAGCTTAAAATAAAGGCAGTAACAAGCGAATAATGTGGAGGCTGCTCAAATGTTTTATGGAAATTATATTTTTAACATTTAGTGAAGTTATTATTGTTATTTTATTTTAACAAAGCCTTATCAAAAGGAAACAAAAAATTGGAGGATTTGAGCAGGTGATTGCCTTGGTATTCTATGTAGCAACTAGCAAGTTAATATGTGTTTGTGTTTGTAGTCAAGTGTATAGTGTTAGAATACTCCAAACGGGGCCTAAGTTGACTAGAAATGAAATTTCTAGTAATGAGTTGAAAACTCTCAAATTTTTATTGATAATTGGAAATGCAATTTCCAAAAGGATTGAAAATCCTTACGTTGACTAGAAATGAAATTTCTAGTAATGAGTTGAAAACTCCCAAAATTTTATGATAATTGGAAATGCAATTTCCAAAAGGATTGAAAATCCTTAAGTTGACTAGAAATGAAATTTCTAGTAATGAGTCGAAGACTCTCAAAATTTTATGATAATTGGAAATGCAATTTCCAAAAAGATTGAAAATCTTTAAGATAACTAGATGTGAGACTTCTAGGAAGAGAGAATTTGAAGCGAAGCTTTCAAAATAATTTTGATAATTGGTTTGATTATCCCTATTTTGTCGTGTCAAAAATGGGATGTCATTGTTTTCGTTGATATTCACTAGCGAAGCCATGAATATCAACGAGGGGCTTCTATAGACATCCCTTTTTTGACCATGAGTATGGTCATGAATGGCTGCCTTTGATTTGAGGTGAAATAGGGTGTTAAAACCCTAAGTTCCCAGTTTTACCCTTTGTGGATAATTAGGTAGAGGCCATTATCACATGTGTGTTTTTAGGTCAGATTGAGTCGGTTCTTTTTGCATTAGGTTTTTAGAGAGTCTAGGAGCATCCCTGCAAAATTTCATGGCATTCCGAACCAGGCTTGATAGAAAATAAGGCTTTTTGTGACTGAAAGGCAGTTTGGTCCTTTGAATCACAAAAGCTCTGAATGACTGTCGATCTTGTCTCGAATAGTCTCGAGGCTTTGGCATAGATATTTAAAGTGTGTTTGGTAGCTAAGTTGATAAGTGGCAAGATCTGTGGAGCCTTCTGGCTCATGATTGGCTCTTGAAGCTCGAAAGGCCCTTTCAAAGCCCAGATTAGGGTTTCAACCGGAAGCGACCGGGATTCGATATTTTTATCAAACCAAAGCCTTCAAAGGCTTCAAAACACTTTCCTAAAACATTTTAAAACTTATTTCAAGAAGACGAAATGATTTTGAAAGCAATCGGTTAGCAAATTTCAAAATCCTAATTTGGGCCCGGCTGGCCCTAAACAGCTAATCGGTCGACTTTTCCCTAAACCTTTGACCTCGATCAATGCATTATCACTTCAAACACTTCTTAAAACATGGATAATTGAATCACGATCGTTTCGACGCTTGAATAGTCAAATTTGGACTTAAAACGGGCCCTAAAAACCGAAAAAAGTCGAAACCGAGTCAAAACGGGGCTGAGGTAGGTCAACACATGCCAAAAATAGCATGGAGGACCAATGGCCGTCCACCTAGTGACAGCCAACCGTCCATGAGGGACGGCCAACCGTCCTAGGGTGGATG
>JAESVK010059727.1:0-11639 GCA_017140935.1 Hamamelis virginiana | reverse complement strand
ATCATCATCTCTCCAAGTTCTTCAACTTGTTTTCATTTGGTGTGAACCTCTCTACTTCTCACATATATACTTGACTTTCTTCAAAGATGGATAGAAATCAATCTCCTCCACCCTATTCAAAGCATCCATTCTTGGAAGTCAATGCTAGATACAAGGCACCATCATATGGAGACTCTCATCCACCATCTCTACTCTTGGAGCCTAGAACACATCTTTCGTATATTCACTCCAAAGACAATGTAAGTTAAATCTCATCAATAATTTTTGATTCATATGCAATTGATTGAATAGAAATGCTTGTTTGCATGT
Source organism: Hamamelis virginiana (assembly GCA_017140935.1). Lineage (NCBI taxonomy): Eukaryota > Viridiplantae > Streptophyta > Magnoliopsida > Saxifragales > Hamamelidaceae > Hamamelis > Hamamelis virginiana. Next base: position 11,330 of record JAESVK010059727.1, on the reverse strand, counting down.
TGTGATTGTTGATTTTCATATTATTATAACTTTTGGGAAAAGCATGGGAGCCCCATTTCATAGCTTCACAAGCTTGTCAATGGTGCACACCAAGTGTTTGATGAAATACCTTAATGAAGTAAACTTTGATTTTTCAAATCAAACATATCCTAATCATGTTTCAATGATTTTTGTAGGATTTTAGAAAGTATTTGCCATGATCAATTACATTTGAAAATTCCATTTTGAAAATATGCACATCATATGTTTAATAAAATGCCTAAGTGACACCATCATCCATTTTCTTCTTTACAAGTCATCTCATGTCAAGTAAAGTATCTCAAAAATTTTCTATGATGTTTAATTTGATTAAAACACCATCAATTTTAAATTTGAAACACTTTGGATTTTGGTGACACCAACCATGCCTTTGATAATAAATTGTGTCGTGTAATATGCACACATCTTTTTTGCAAAAACCCTTTGAAAGTACATCGACCATTTTGGCTCATTCAAAGCATAAATTTTACTTCGTTTCATGATATGTAAATCAATAGCCATACTTGCATTACATTTGAATCAAAATTCACTTAGAAATAATAACATTGACTTTGATGTGAATATAACACAAATGTGTTTATGCAGCCCAATTTCGAAATTCGTACACGATACTTCTTGGGTAAATTGATCAAATGGTGGGAATTGATGGAGGCACGTCAACCTTAAGCCAATGCTATTGTAGAGCAGACAGGCTTCAAGTTCTTTCTAGATTCTCTCTGGCTCGACAACATGGATAGAATGGCTATGATAGCTCTATCTGAACTCTGGTGGGATACCACAAACACATTTCATTTCGGGTTTGGGGAAATGACCATGACCCCACTCGATTTCACCATGATAACAGGACTTCCTATTGGAGGCCAACCACTCGCTTTTTATGAAGAAGCTCACACCGATGAAGAGTACTTGCTAAACATCTTGGGCGTCAAAGATGTTCCTTTAACTAAAAAAGGAGTCAGGCGCTCTTGGCTCTATAATCATTTCAGCATTCAAAGTGAAGAGGAGGGAGGGGAACCCGAAAATATTGCCCGAGCATTCATTCTGTATCTGCTTTCATGCACTTTCTTTGCGGGTACACAGGACATAGCCCCTTTAGGTTTCTTGAAGAGTTTGGAGGATATGGATAATGTTCACCTATACGACTGGGGTGGAGCGGCATTAGCGACCATATATCGCTCCATGAGTGACAAATCACGAGATGCTGCTCAAGACTTCGGCGGCTTGGCTTTCATATGGCTAGTACTGATTTCATCTGGTGTCTTTCAATAGAATCTCTCTATATCTTTATCAATTTCCTGATCTTTCTTTCATGCAGGTATGGGCTTTCATCTACTTGGGTCTTGGTTGTCCTATCTTGAAAGAGGGGGTTAACTAATGGTCATTTCTAGCTCGCTTTGATCCATGCCACAGGAAAAAAACCAACCTCCATAGGTATGATTATGCCACTGCCAAGGCTATCCTTGCTGGTTTCACTGCAGAACAGGTAAAATCTCAAACCATTGTCTTTCTCTTAAATCTTCCGAATTTAACTCTCATACTCTTCATAATCTTCAGGTGAACTGGGACCCATGGGGTATTTGGAGGACTACTTTGGCTTCCCCCCACACGCAGAGCGTACTCCTGACACATAGGCGAATCTTGTTTGAGGGGCCTGCTGGTAGATATTGGTACTTGGGTGAGAGAGTCTGTCGCCAAGTCTATAGAAACATGGATGCAGCTAGGGTGCCTTTTCTGCCTCCTGCAAATATGCGTCACACTGATAAACTGAAGGGTGAGGCCCTGTTAGAGTCCAAGAGAGGAGTGGATCTTTCCGCTTTCCTTTTCTCTGATGCGAGCTATGAGGTCTTCTGTCAACAGTTCTTGATGCGCCCCTTGGCGACTGGAGAACTTCCTGAAAGGGTATGACTTTTGAGAATGCTTTCTTTCATCCCTGTAAATGTAATCACAAAACTTCATCTCTATGTCCACAGAGTCGCCGTTCCCGGGGTCAAAGCTCTAGAGCTGCTGCTAGTGATGATGATCAAGACACAAATAGGCCTCCTACCTTGCAGCCTGTAGACTGGAATATAGAGCTAGTAGTTGAAGATAACTTCGTGACTTCTACTATTTCACGACCTTCAGTCGATGAGGGATATCACATAGATCCATCTTATGAACAAGTAAGTCTTCCACTGAATCAAAGAACTACACATACATGCCCACAGATACACTGACATCATTTCCTTCTTGATAGGTTCCTCGAGAGTATTGTCAGGATTACATCGATCTTACCACCGCCATGAGGCGTGACCTTCGCAGGATGAGCTTGAGGACTTCCACTCTCACTCGTCAACGGGTAACTTCAAATCACATTCTCAAATTCATTTTCTTTCCCTTCTCACAAACTGATCAAACCGTGAACACTGTTTCAGGCACCTGACCCACCACGTCATTCTTCAGCTGGCGAGGGATCTAGCAGAGGGATAAGGAGGAGCTCTCGAAGACATTGACCAATCTTTTATGAGACATGGGGTTTCATTTTGAAAATCATATGTAATTTGCAAACATTTATGCCAAAACGAATTTTCTTCTCTTTCAGGGAATATGTGCACCGACAAAACATGTTCATTGCTATTAATTCTCTCACTTTTGATCATGATTGAACTAATGCCAACGTTTTAAAACTCATAAATAGCAACAAAGTCAACAAAAGTCAAAATCGGGGCCCTGAATGCACAAAAACTCGAAAAAAGGTCGAAAACAAGCAAAATTGGCAAAATGGGCTGCTAAATCCTGGTGACCATCCAAGCCAGGATGGTTGGCCGTCCACCCTAGGACGGCTAGCCGTCTTGCCTAGGACGGTCACCGTAATGGCCCGCCTTATTTTGCCTATTTTGAGCAGTTTTTAATTTTTGGTCTTTTCAGTTTCTAATTTTTCTTCAAACTTGACCTATGCCTATAAAAAGGAACCCTTAACAGCCTCTACAACCATCTTACAATAGTTTTAAGCATCATGGTGGCTCTCCCCCAGGTTTTGAAACGATTCATGACGAGAATGACAAAGGAAGACAAAAAGGTGTTCGCTCGCTTCAACTTGAATGCATGCTTTTCTCTTCAACAAATCAAGATAGAAACCACGTTTCTCATTGCTACAAGCCACTTTTGGGATCCCACAATTCATGTTTTCAACTTCGGCACCGAAGAAATATGCCCACTGTTGGAGGAATTCTGCGCGATTATATCCGTTCCTCTCAAAGGACCTTTCATTTTCCCACAGATTCGGCGTAAGTACACAACAACTCTCGCTTCTCTTCTTGAGATCACTGAAGGAGATGCTTCTACATTCATCAAAGGTACCAACCTTAATCTTCTAAAACTAGCTACTTCTTTTTTTCACCCCGGCTTGAATCTGTTTACCACTTCAAGGCCTGTTCAACATGCCTTAGTTTTATGCCTTCTCGGACAATTTTTCTTCTGTTCTGGCTTTTTCCTAGTTCTATTAGAACTGTGTGAACTAGTTTCACCTCTTTCTTCATCTCAAAACATGATGCCTATGGTCCTTGCTGAAACTCTGAATGGTTTAGACAAACTTCACACCGACCCCAAAACTCCTTTTGAAGGTAGCCCCATTCTACTCCAAATGTGGTTGATTGAAAGGCTCAAATCCATCGCTCCTTCCACTGGTACTTCTTACCATGCTTCTTATCATCGCCGTGCTATTACCCTACCTCGAGAGCGTACCTAGAATGGTTGACTTTTCTTTTTACCCTTTCTTGGAATGACATCGAATGGTATGTGCATGACTGAAGCTGTTCTGGCCATTATCTGCTTCGTTCTCCAGGTTATTCTGCGGTGATTTTGGTAGGATTGAAGCGTTCCTCTTTCTATTGGGCAACCCGACTGCTTCGCCAAATGGGAACCAAACAGACAATTCCATCTCTCTCAGAGCATACTTACACTTCTAAGGCAATCTCTCCATCGGTGGTAAAGGCTTTGATGTCAAGGTGGCCATCTGTATTGCGCACAACTCACATTGATTTCTCTCATGGGCCTTTTGAACTGGATGAGGCATATAGACGGTGGTTATCTCAGGATATGGGTACTCGGGGACAAGAAAGGAAGGCTAGGATTTCAGGGCTTATCAAGAGTCTCTCATCTGAAGAGCGAGGGGACACTTCGTCACTTCCACTTAATGCTATACAAGTAGTACTTTACAAGAAAAGAAGAGATGATGACTCTAAAGGAACTTCGAAGAAGGAACGAAGGATTTGATGAACTTTTGAAATACATTTCTCACGCTTTTTATTATTTTGAATGAATGGAATTAGAATCATATGACATGTAATAGACCTTTGAAAGGTTTCTCTTCATCTCATGAATAAAAGAATTCTATCTTTTTAGTTTTGAATAAATCACTGCAAATAATTGCAATTGAAAACAAACATTGGGTTGTTTTGCCATAGGAAATTGGATCGCACCCAAAGTGACTTTATGGGCTGCCTACATATCTCCATTTTTTGAATATCTTTTTCTCATAAAACTTTCAACTTTCTTGTTTTGAATACTTGGAGAATCAGGTGCTTGTAGTTCATGGATCAATTGAAAAGCTTTTTTTTTTTTGTTTTTTTTTGAAATGGGCTAATTTTTGCCTAGGCAGCCTTTGCAGGTTTACTACCTAGCGAGCTCTTGCCGAATTTTTGCCTAAGCAGTCTTTTCAGGTTTTCTACCTAGCGGGCTTTTTTTTTTTTTTTATTATTATTATTATTATTATTATTTTTTATACATGATACTTTTTCAATTGATCCAGGTTGGTAGGCTGAGAGAATTCATTCCCATTTATGTCCATAAGACGCACTGCTCCACCTGATAGTATCTCCTTGATGATGTAGGGTCCTACCCAGCTTGGCTTGAACTTCCCTCTTGGATCATGAATCGGCATTCTGATTTCTTTGAGTACCAAATCCCCTTTCTTCAAGCCCCTGTTTTTGACTCTCTTGTTAAAAGCTCTTGTTATTCTTCTCTGATAACCTTGAACATGGTATAGGGCCCTCAATCTCTTCTCGTCAATTAGTGACAGCTGCTCATATCTATCCCTTATCCAATCGACTTCTGCTAGTTGGCTTTCCATAACTACTCTTAGTGAAGGTATCTCTAACTCAATTGGTAACACTGCTTCCATACCATACACTAACGAGTAAGGCGTAGCCCCAGTTGACGCCCTAATGGATGTGCGATAGCCCCACAATGCCAGAGGCAATTTCTCATGCCAATCGTTGTACGTATCAGTGGTCTTCTTCAAAATGGTCTTTAAATTCTTATTAGCTGCCTTCACTGCCCCGTTAGTCTGCGGACGATAAGGAGAGGAATGGTGATGTACTATGCCGTATTTCTTAAGAAGCTCCTCAGTCTCTTTTTTGAAATGCTACCCATTATCTGAAATAAACTCTCGTGGCACTCCATACCGGTAGATGATGTTGCACTGTATAAACTTGGCAACCTGCTTAGCATTCAAAGTCTTGCATGACGCTGCTTCTACCCATTTGGTAAAGTAATCTATGGCCACCAATATGTACTCGTGCCCATTCGAGGCCGCAGGAGTGATATTGCCGATGATATCAATGCCCCATGTTGCAAATGGCCATGATGATGATATGGTAGTGAGTGGCATGGATGGCTGATGCTTACCACTTGCAAACACCTGTCACTTATGGCATTTCTTAACATGTTTAGCACAATAACTTTCTAAGGTCAACCAATAGTAACCCAATCTCAAAATCTTCTTCGCAAGCATATACCCATTCATATGTGGAGCCCCAGCCCCTTCATGTATTTCCTGAATAATCTGCTCTGTTTCATCTTCTGTTACACACAAGAGATGGACACCGTCAAAAGACCTTTTATACAATCTTCCACTGCACAAGATGAACTGGCTAGCCAACCTTCTCAAAGTTCTTCGGTCAACATAGGATGCTTCTGGTGGATACTCCCCTTTTTCTAAGTACTGCTGAATATCATGATACCACGGCTTCCCGTCGTTTGGTTCTCCTTCCCTTAGGGCACAATAGTAGATGGGTTTTTCTCTAGATTCAATGATCATTGGTGCTACTCCCCCTTCTGTTGGGATCTCTGCTATGGATGCTAGAGTGGCTAAGGCATCCGCAAACTTGTTTTTTTGCCTAGACAGGTAAAAGAATTTTATTTGACAGAATTCTTTCACCAGTGTCTCTAGATAATCGTGATATGGCAGCAACTTCTCATCCTTAGTCTTCCATTCTCCTCTAGTCTGGCATATGATAAGGGCTAAATCTCCATACACTTCAAGCTCTTCTACTCCGAAGGCCAATGCTGATTCTAAAGCTAGAATGCAAGCTTCATATTCAGCTATGTTGTTGGTTGCCTTAAAGTTCAGTTTCACTGCCACAGGTATCATCACATCTTCTGGCGTTTCCAAACAAACTCCTATACCACATGCTTTTCTATTCAATGCTCCATCAAAATGAGCTTTCCACACCTTCTTCTCTACCACAAGGATTTCTTCATCTGGAAACTGGTAATTGCCATTGTATGCTTGTGAAGTAGCACATTCTGCCAGGTGTTCTGCTATACCTCTTCCTTTTACTGATTTCTGCATTACATACTGAATGTCGAATTCTGACAACAACAATAACCACCGCGCTGTTTTATAGGACAAAGCAGGCTTCTCAAGCAGATACTTCAATGGGTCCATTCGACTGATCAAGAGTACTTGGAAAGACATCATGTAATGGCGAAGCTTTTGAGTTGCCCATACCAATGCCACGCATGTCTTTTCCAAAGCACTATAGTTCACTTCATAATCCGTTATCTTCTTGCTGAGGTAGTAGATGGCATTCTCTTTCAAGGATTCTTCAAGATATTGAGCTAAAATAGCTCCCATCGCGGTTTCGGTGACAGTTAAGTAGAGTAATAACGGTTCACCTTGTCGCGGGGGAACCAGTATTGGTGGGTTGCTCAAATACCTTCTGATGGTATCAAATGCCTCTTGACATTCCTCATTCCACTTAGTCGGTACATCCTTCTTTAGCAGCTTGAAAATCGGCTCACAGATAGTCGTCAACTGAGCTATGAAACAGCTGATAAACTGAATTCTTCCCAAAAATCCCCGGATTTCCTTTTCTGTCTTTGGTGGTTGCATCTCCATGATGGCTTTGATTTTTCACGGATCTACTTCTATCCCTCTCTGTGTGATCATAAGACCAAGCAGCTTTCCAGCAGTCACTCCAAATGCACATTTCTGAGGGTTCAGACGCAGCTTGTACTTGATGATTCTTTCAAAGAACTTCTTCAGAGCAACTAGATGTCCTTCCCTATCTACAGACTTCACAATCATGTCATCCACATATACTTCAACCTCTTCACATATCAAGAATAACATATTAACACATTCATATCATCATTAATACTATCAATCAAACATTAAGAGATTCAAATAACAATATGAACATATCAACATTTATTCTAAACATGTTTACACATAAAATAATGAAAAACTCATCCTAAACATGATTACTAGCATAAAATAATAACAAAACTAATCCTAAACACATCTAATCACATAAAATCATAATGGAAAATATCCTAACATGCTTGCTAAACATATAATCATAATAAAACTAACCCTAATCATGCATATTCACATAAAACAATGATAAAACTACTTCTAATCATGCATGCACACATAAAATAACAAGAAAACTAACCCTAACATGCATATATACATAAAATCATAACAAAACAACAATAACCCTAGACATACATAAAATCACAAATAGAACTAACCCTAGTCATGCATACTAACATAAAATTATAATAAAACTAATTAACCCTAGGCATGCATCCTAACATAAAATCATAAATAAAACTAACGAAACCTAAACATGCATACTAACATAAAATAACAACAAAGATAACCCTAATCATGCATACTCATACAAAATCATAACAAAGCTAACCCTAATCATGCATATTCACATAAAATCATAGCAATACTAACCCTAATCATGCATACTCACATAAAATCATAAAAAAAGCTAATCCTAATCATGCATACTAACATAAATAAGAAAAAGAAAGAAACCTATTCTAACATGCATGATAAACTCATACAAAATAAACTCGTACAAAATGTTTGTATGGAGGATTTACCTCTCTTCTTTCTTCTTTGCAAACCTCCTTCAAACTGGGCAAGGTTTAAATCAAGAAACTAGCCTTGTACGTTCTAGTGATACACGATGGGGATCACACTATAATACTTTACTTAGTTTAAGAATTATGTTCTCCGCTGTAATTGATGTACTTGAGGCAATTGAAGTAGATGGTTCAAGTAATGAACAAAGAGGTGAAGCACGTATGTTATTGGGCTTGGCACAACAATTTGAATTTATATTCATTTTACATTTGATGATAGCCATTTTGGGAATCACAAATGAGTTGTCACAAGCACTACAAAGAAAAGATCAAGATATTGTCAATGCCATGACCTTGGTTAAAGTTTCCAAAAATCGACTTCAAGAGATGAGAGAGAATGGGTGGGATTCTTTATTCGATGAAGTTTCTTCTTTTTGTAAAAAGAATAGCATTGTTACTCCTAACTTGGATGATGTGTTTTCTCTTCCGGGGAGACCGCGGCGTAGAGCTCAAGAACTCACAAACCTACATCACTATCGCTTTGAGCTATTTAATTCCGTCGTTGATGTGCAACTTGTTGAGCTTAATAGTCGTTTCACTGAGGCAAACACTGAATTGCTTCTGAGTGTGGCATGCTTGAGCCCAGATGATTCTTTTTCTGCTTTTAACAAGCAACAATTGGTTCGCTTAGCTACACTTTACCCAACAGATTTTTCTGCATTCGATCTTGCTGTGCTTGACAATCAACTTGAGAATTATATTGTTGATATGCGCTCTTCTAGTGACTTTTCACAATTGAAAGGGATTAGTGCTTTGGCTCAAAAAATGGTTGAAACAAAAAGAAACATAGTGCATCCATTAGTTTACTTGATTTTGAGGTTGGCACTTACCCTCCCAGTTGCGACTGCCACTGTAGAGAGGGCATTTTCTGCAATGAAAATTGTGAAGAGTCGATTTCGCAACCGGATGGGTGATCAATTGATGAATGATAGCTTGATTGGATATATTGAGAAAGACATACTTGATGGCATTGATAATGAAGTTATCATTCAACATTTTCAAAAAATGAAGACTCGAAGGGGACAATTGTAATCGATTAGTGAATATTTTATGAATATGAATTATTTTTTGATGATTTATGTTTCATTTACTAGTATTTTTGTGCTTTTGTGCATTAAATATAAATAATTTATTAGTTTTAGTAGATACTTTTCATGTTTCTTTTATTCGATGAAATCTTAAATTTCATTTTTTTCGATCGAATTTCGCCCACCCTGAGTCCAAATCCCGGCTACGTCCCTGCATGCATGCACACATAAAATAACAAGAAAACTAACCCTAACATACATATATACATAAAATCATAACAAAACAACAATAACCCTAGACATACATAAAATCACAAATAGAACTAACCCTAGTCATGCATACTAACATAAAATTATAACAAAACTAATTAACCCTAGGCATGCATCCTAACATAAAATCATAAATAAAACTAACGAAACCTAAACATGCATACTAACATAAAATAACAACAAAGCTAACCCTAATCATGCATACTCATACAAAATCATAACAAAGCTAACCCTAATCATGCATATTCACATAAAATCATAGCAATACTAACCCTAATCATGCATACTCACATAAAATCATAAAAAAAGCTAATCCTAATCATGCATACTAACATAAATAAGAAAAAGAAAGAAACCTATTCTAACATGCATGATAAACTCATACAAAATAAACTCGTACAAAATGTTTGTATGGAGGATTTACCTATCTTCTTTCTTCTTTGCAAACCTCCTTCAAACTGGGCAAGGTTTAAATCAAGAAACTAGCCTTGTACGTTCTAGTGATACACGATGGGGATCACACTATAATACTTTACTTAGTTTAAGAATTATGTTCTCCGCTGTAATTGATGTACTTGAGGCAATTGAAGTAGATGGTTCAAGTAATGAACAAAGAGGTGAAGCACGTATGTTATTGGGCTTGGCACAACAATTTGAATTTATATTCATTTTACATTTGATGATAGCCATTTTGGGAATCACAAATGAGTTGTCACAAGCACTACAAAGAAAAGATCAAGATATTGTCAATGCCATGACCTTGGTTAAAGTTTCCAAAAATCGACTTCAAGAGATGAGAGAGAATGGGTGGGATTCTTTATTCGATGAAGTTTCTTCTTTTTGTAAAAAGAATAGCATTGTTATGTTAGAAGTATGCCCTAAAACCAATCCTAAAGGGTATATAAAGTTTCATATTATCTATATATGGAAGGTATAACTTATCTAATATGTTCTCACATATATGATAAGGTCCATGAATAAATGATAAGAGAAATATGCATCTCAAAGAGTTGAGATAGAGAGACTGATATTTCTCATATACATCTATTCTAAAAGAGTTCCTACTCAAAGGTTTATTAAAGTGGATATTTAATTAACCGTATGAAGAGTAGCACAGATTTAAACCAACTCATATGGAGGATAGGTAGTCTTTCCTATCAGTGTAGTGACACTTAGGTTAATCTGTGGGTGCATATTAGAGAATATGTACACTGAACATAATCTGCAAAGAGTATTCCTATGGTAGTTCTGTCAAAGGAATATTCTAGTGTTATGTCCATTTATTTGGTAGTCCTTAGACTTGAGACACCATAGCTGTCTTGTGCATAGGTTGCTAGAGTTTGATAGTATCTTGTACAGCCTTATCCATAAGGTTGTAATCGGTGCTTATTGGCTCTAATGAGTTATGCATGAAGATGGATGAGTGTGCAATAAGGGATCATCACTCTCAGTTATATGAGAGAGAATGTCAGGATAAGTTCACAAAGATAATTCTCAAAGGGAACCTCTGGCCAGAGTGATAGGTAAACAGTGAAAAGTGTTTCACTGCGATTACCTTATTGAGATTATATTTTGTGGGACAGATATCAAGTTGTTAAGATAGGGTTTGACTAAAACCATACCTATTATCTTGACTGTGACATTAGGGGATGAAGGATTAAATAACATGAAGAGTTCACATAGTTCTGCTATTCACCTAAACCTAGGGTATGTCATGATATGTTGCTAGATGTCACTCATGACCAGTGAAAGCCTATTGATAAAGTGTTATCAATGAGGGCAAAATTG
>JAESVK010059726.1:1611-22536 GCA_017140935.1 Hamamelis virginiana | reverse complement strand
TCGGGTGTCCTCCGAAGATCGAGGTTTCAATTGGTTACGGAGTGACCCGATCTGGAAACCATACTATTTGGATTATCAAAAGCCTTTTCTTCAGACGGATCTCGTTCCTCGTCTTTTCAAAGATCAAACTATAGACGGTCGTCCTATCGCCCCAATTCTTGAACAATATCGGCATTTTGAGATCGGACCGCAAAATCGGGAAGATGAGCTTCGGATTCTGAAAGAGATCACTGACTGAAAGGCTAGACATAAATTTCGAAAGAGAGAAAACAACCGAACAATAAAAGGTACCCTAATCTATTTGCTTTGTCCGTTTAAAAAATTTTATTTTATTTATTTATTTATTTATTTATTTTTTACTGTAGGTATGAACCTGAATATCGATGATGTGTTGGCTGGAGTTTCCCCGGGGATCAACCCTTCATAGTCGGTCCCGGTCGATCAAGTCAGGGCCGAGCCAGCAGTTCGGAAGAAGCCAAAGAGGCCTCGGTTCGCGGAAACGATCCCAACTGGGATTCCGATTACAAGGGAGGTAGGGACCGATTCTTCCGCAAGGTCTGGTCTAGGGGTTCATCCCTCTCGGGGATCTGCTGAGGATTGGCTGAGTGCAGGTCAATTCGCCCCATTGACACTTTTTGGGCTGACCATTGGGAGCACCTTCTTGAATAGCCCGTCCTCCAGTTTGAAGGCCCTGGAAGGTCTTTTGGGACATGCTGATCAGGAGGCAATCCTGCAATTATCCTCTTCCTATCTTTCTGAGCAGCTAGCTCATTCTCCGTTAAAGGTATATAAAAAAAAAATTTATTTTTTATTTTTACCGATTTGTTTTGTGGTTTAGCTGATCTTGTAATCGTTTTATGTAGAGTGCTCTTATTGGATTTCACTCTGTCAGAGCTGCTCGGGATGTTAAGAGGGCCAGAGGCTCGATTGAAATAATCAATAGGAAGTTGAAGGAGGCCGCTGATGAGAAGTTTGCTGAAGCTCGGGAGGCGAAAGCAGCGCAGGCGGAAGAGAGAAACAAGTCGAAGGAGAGGGAAGATGATTTACAAAGGCAGATCGACAATTTGAAGGCCGATCTTGAGAGAGTTCGGGAATCTGAGAAAGAGACCGTGGAGAAGTCTTTATCGGAATATCGGTCTTCTTCTGAGCTGAAAGCATTGGTGATTAATTCGGCAGTTCCGTTTTTGGTCCAGGGGTTTGACGCAACAAGAGGTCTTGTGGCCCAATTCTATCCTTATATTGATTTGTCAAGGGTTACTCTTGAAGAATTTAAGGCCAGACGTGCTGCTGCAAAGTCTCCTACCGAGCCGGTGATTGCGGAAGGTGATGAAGAAGATGTTGATGCCGATTAAGAAGGTGCTGGCCAAAATCTTCCAGATTCTACTACTCTTGTCTCTGCTGACCTGCCGATACTTCCGGACCCACAGACTCCGACTTCTCACGATCAGGCTATCCAAGTTGATGACTGATCTTCTTTCCTTTTGAATGCTCTAGTTTATCTTTTTTTCTTTTAGACGATTTGTTTTGTATGAACTTTGTGGATGATATGTTCTTTCCTTTTTTGAATGAATAGTAATCTCTTTTTGAACAAGTCTTTCTTGTCGGGTTGTTTATGTTTTTGTGTTTTGTTTAGTTGCAATAAATCGATCTCTATCCTGCCCCCAGTTCGGGGTCTAGAATGATGTTAAGAATTTGGATATCAAGCTCTTTATGATGAGATCGTTTAATCGTATGATGGATACCATAGTATCTAGGGGTAACGTTGAGACGTTTATGCCCCCCGATCAAACTCATTAATCGGTAGGAGAAAAAAACAATGTTTTTCGCTAGCCCAAGATGGTCTGGTACTTTTAAATGTCGAATGCAAATGGAATTCTAAATAAGTGAATTATCAATCCATAAAACAATTATTTATAGGAAAAATTAGACAAGTGAATAAAGTCGGGAAAAAGAATCATATAACTTAGCAAAACAAATTAACAACAATTGAAATTAATTAGGCCAGGATGCAAAATCTGTTGTATTTCAAACAAATCAAAATAAAGCATGAGATCGGGAAAGAGACATTTTATATATAAAAGAAAAAACATATATCAAAAGTTAACGGTCAAGTAGAAGTGATCGGGTAGCAACACATGGTTGGCTATGTCCCGATTTTACAAATGAGTGAGAATGAGTTCCCTATTGGTAGTATTTCTTGAGATGTTCGGCGTTCCAAGGTCGCTTAATTAGTTTGCCATCTAGATCGGTAATCCAGTATGTACCGATGCGATTGAAATAACGAACTTTGTATGACCCTTTCCAGTTGGGTTCAAGCTTGTTGGGATTGAGGACTTTTTTGAGAACTAGGTCACCAGGTTGGAAATGTCTTGCTTTTACATATTTGTTGTATGCCCGAGCCATATTATGTTTGTAAGAAGCGATTCGGAGTCGGGTTTCCTCTCGTTTCTCTTCCAACATGTCCAGATTGTAATGAAGCTCGCGATCATTGCCTTATGCGTTGAATGTTTCAATTCGACAAGTTGGCATATCGATTTCGACCGGGACGACAGCTTCAGTTCCGTAAGTAAGAGAGAAAGGAGTTTCGCCTGTGGAAACCCGACTTGTAGTGTGGTATGCCCAGAGGACCGATGAGAGATCATCTACCCACAACCCTTTGGTTTTTTCCAACCTTTTTTCCAAAGTGTGGATGATTGTCCTATTAGTTACCTCGACCTGTCCATTTCCCTGAGGGTGACCTGGTGAGGAAAAATTATTTTGAATACCGAGGTCACTGCACAACTTTCGTAATCCAGTATTGTTGAATTGAGTTCCATTATCGGCGATTAGGACCCGAGGAATCCCGAACCGACAGATGATATTTTCCCAAATGAAGCTTCTTATGCTACTTTCAGTTATCCGAGCTACTGGTCGGGCTTCAACCTATTTAGTGAAGTAATCAATCGCAACAATCAGGAATTTCTTTTGCTCTTTTGAGTTCAGAAGATGGCCAACTATATCAATTCCCTACTGTGCGAATGGCCAAGGGCTTGAGATCGGGGTAAGAGTGGTGGGTGGTTGATGCGGGATTTGGGCGAACCGCTGACATTTTCTGCACTTTCGGACTAAAGCAGTCGCATTTTTTTCCAGATGAGGCCAATAATAACCTTGTCGAATAGCTTTCTTCACAACTGATCTGGCACCGGCATGGTTCCCACAGATTCCTTCATGTATTTCTCGCAAAATATAGTCGGCTTCGTCGGGCAGAACACATCGTAGGCACGGTCTATAATATGATCGACAATATAAGCTGTCATTAATAATGCAATATCGGGCAGCTCTGCTTCTTACCCGGCGTGCCTCTGCTTTGTCAGAAGGAAGGGTTCCCGATCTGATGTAATCCTTGATTGGGTCTATCCATGTGGGATCTGACTGAATCACAAAGACTGGTTTATCATGTATGTCGATAAAAGGATGCTCGTAAATTTTAACAACTATTGATCGAGAAAGATCGGTTCGCACAGCTGATGTGAGATTGGCCAGTGCGTCTGCATGACAATTTTCCTCCTGTGGAACCTGGCTGATGGAGATCAAAGCAAATTTGCTGAAGGCCTCTTTTGCTTTGGTGAGATATTTTTGCATGACTGGTTTTTTGGCCAAGTAGATCTCGTTGATCTGACTGACAACCAACTGGGAATCACTGAATATATGTACATGCCGAACAAGGAGGTCGGCAGTCATTTGGAGTCCGGCCAATCATGTTTCGTATTCAGCCACATTGTTCGTAGCTTTAAAACATAGCCTTAAGGCCAGTTCGACTTTTTCTCCCTCGGGTGAGACTATCACGATTCCTGCTCCCGATCCTTTGCAGTTTGATGATCTGTCGACGAAAAGGTGCCAAGCTGGGTTAGATGGTGGTTCATTAGTTATTTCATGGGGCGATGGGATCGGACTGGCCGAGACATCAATTTGAGTTTCGGATGTGAATTTCGCAACGAAATTGGTAAGAGCTTGTCCTTTGACGGCCAGTAGAGGTCGGTAGTCTATGTCAAATTCTCCCAGCTCAACTGCCCATCGTACCATTCTTCCTAATGAATCCGGTCGGTGAAGCACATGTTTTAAAGGTTGATCGGTGAGCACAATTATTGGATGGGCTTGGAAATACTGCCTTAACTTTCGAGCTGATGTTACAACGGAAAAGGCTAACTTCTCCAGATAGGGGTATCTGCCCTCTGCACCCGCTAAGGCTTTGCTAACATAGTAGATCGGCTCTTGAACTCCTTTTTCTTCTCGAATGAGCACCGAACTTACTGCAGTCTGGGAGGCACCAAGGTAAAGGGAGAGCGTTTCATTGAGTTCGGGTTTGGAGAGTAATGTGGTGAACCAAGGTAAGTTTTCAACTGTTGAAAGGTCGCCTCAGCTTCGGAAGTCCACTGAAATCTTTTATTCCCTTTTAAAATCTTGAAAAAGTGAGCTCTTTTTTCAGAAGATTTGGAAATGAATCTATTTAGAGCCGCCATCCGACTAGTAAGCCGTTGGATTTCTTTGATATTTGTAGGGGACTTCATGTCGAGAAGGGCTCGGATCTGATCAGAATTTGCTACAATTCCTCTCTCTGTAACAAGAAAACCTAAGAACTTCCCTGAAGTTACCCTGAATGAACATTTGGTTGGGTTGAGACGCATCCCAAATTTTCTCATGATGGTAAAGGCTTCATCCAAATATTGGATGTGATCTGAGGCTTTCAAGCTTTTTACAAGCATATCGTCTATGTAAACCTCCATTGTTGATCCTAAAAGCAGACCGAACATTCTAGTAACAGTTCGTTGATAAGTTGATCCCGCATTCATGAGTCCGAAGGGCATTCTGAGAAAACAGAACATCCCGATCGCAGTTATGAAAGAGGTTTTCTCTTTATCGGTAGGGTGCATCATGATCTGATTATAGCCCGAGTAAGCATCCATAAAGCTGAGGAGTTCATGTCCTGCCGTAGCGGCCACCATCTGATCGATTCTTGGGAGTGGGAAACTATCTTTGGGGTAGGCTTTATTCAGATCGGTGAAGTCGATACAAACCCTCCACTTTCCTGTTTTCTTCTTGACCACTACGCAATTGGAGAGCCAATCGGGATGAAACACGTCCCGAATAAAACCTGCCTTGAGAAGTTTTTGTACTTCTTCATTGATGGCCTTAGCTTTCTCTTATGAAGATACCCTTTTTTTCTGCCGTACCGGTTTGAAGGTTGGATCTACCAATAGCTTATGTACAACAACGTCAGGATCAATCCCGGGCATATCTTGGTGATCCCAGGCAAACATATCCCAATTTTTCCTTAGGAAAAATATCAGATCAGCCTTCATATTGGCGGAAAGCTCAGAACCGATCTTTGCGGTTTTGTTTGGGTCGGTCGAGTGGACCTAAAATTCGATAAGTCCCTCTAGTGGGGACGTTGTGGAATTATTTTCGTCACGAAGATCCTCCATCCTGAACTCCTTCTCCTTTAATTTCTATAGTGAATGATCAGGTTGATGGTCGGTCGGCTCCTCCTTGTTCGTGGTACTGCTTGATGGGTCAGCGAGTTCTCTTCCCCGCTCGTTTCGAAAAAGCCCTTCCTCTGGCAGTTCTTGCTGGTGATTCAGTGATATGTTGAAACATGATCTGGCTAAGGCTTGATCACCTCTGACTTCCCCTATCCCATGGGAGGTCGAGAACTTGACACAGAGATGAAGGGTAGATGTGGCCGCTCCGAGGTCGTTCAAGGTTGGTCGTCCGATTATTGCATTGTAGGCTGAAGGGCAGTCCACGACCATAAAGGTTGCATCCCGAGTCGCTTGTGTGGGTGGATCTCCAATTATGATTGGCAAAGTCGTCCATCCTAGTGGTTGCAGCGATGACCCGTTGAACCCTACGAAGGGTGTGTTGATTGGCGAAAGGTCGGTGACTTTTCTTCCCATTCTTTCGTAAGCCGTTACGAAAAGAATATCTACCGATCTTCCTGTGTCTATCAAGATCTTGCTGACCCCATAGTTGGCGATGATTGCTTTGATGACCAAGTGATCGTCGTGTGGCAGGTGTACTCCTTTGAGGTCTTATTGGGAGAAGGTTAGTAATCGATACCGATTGGGCTCTTGATGGGAGAGGTTATATATATGATTTGAAGGGGTCTTGTGTGCTGATCTTGCATATTTCTTTCTTGCCGATTTACTTTCTCCAGCGTAGGGGGGTCCTCCGTGGATAGTGTCGATGACTCCAGCTAATCTCTGACGCTGATCGAGTTGCCCTTCAATTCTGCCGGTATTGGTCTGCCTATTGTTATCTACCTTCGCTGGATCTACAAACTCTTTTAAAAATCCCCTTTTAATCAGGCCTTCGATCTCATTTTTCAGGTCGAAACATTCTTCGGTAAGATGGCTATGGTCTTTGTGGAAGGCGCACCATTTGTTTTTGTCCCTCTTTTTTGGATCGGATCTCATTCGTAGAGGCCATTTCACGTATGGTTGTGTCCCAACCTCATTCAGGATGGTATTTATCGGCAAACGGAGTGGCATAAAAGATGTAAATCGCCTTGGTGGGGATGTTTACATCTTGGTGGGGATTGACGTCCATCCATAGTATCGGCCTTCTGCCTTTTTTCGGGCTGCTTTCTTTCGTCACAATCTCGATCTTTTCGTTTTTGAGCTGTTTCTCTATCTTTTTTATCGGAGTCGAATATGTTGTCCACCCCGATGTACTTTCTTGCCCTTTCCAATAGTTCGGTCAATGTCTTTGGTTCTCTCTTGGCAAATGAGATTCTCAAGCTTTGTGCTCGGAGTCCCTTAATCATCGTGGCAATAGCGACCCCTTCTTTCATGACGTCTACTTCGAGTAGGGTCGAGCTGAATCGTTGTATGAAAGATTTCAGACTTTTTTCTTTTTCCTGAACAAGATTTAAGAGATATGTGGCCAGCTTCTTGGGCCTATGGCTACTGACGAAGTGGGCTATGAGCCCCGTCCTCAAGCTCTGGAAGGAACTGATCGAATTTGGAGTGAGCCTTTGGAACCAGGTCCGAGTCGATCCTTTTAAAGTCATCGGGAATGCTCGACACATGATTGGATCAGAAACACCTTTGAGGTACATGTGATCCTTGAAGACAAGGACATGCTCTCTCGCATCAGTAGTTCCATCATAGGAGTCGATGGTCGGTAGTTAAACTTATCCGGTAAGGGTTCACGAAAGATCTTGGAAATGAACGGGGAGGAGCGGTCAGTCTCCCTTGCTTCAGGTCGGGGCTCTCTGGTTTGTTCATTCCTTCTCGGATATGGAGTGAATCGGGTCGCTTCTGGTCGATTCCGTCTAAATGTCGATCCTCTAGTCCCCTGAGAACCTTCATTGACGTGTTCATCGACTTGTCATGGTCGTTCGAGATTTGTTGGTCGCCTTCTCGATCCGACTTCCGAACTACTATCCTCTTCTTCCTGACGTTTGCTCCTCTCGTCATGTTGTGCCGATCGTCTACTCTCAACGGCTACTTTCCTTGGGAGCGGTGGTCGGATTGTCTCTCGTCCTTCAACTCTTTGAGGTATGGCGGCGATTGGTGGTGGATTTTGAGGAGAGTTGTTATGAACCTCATGGGATAGTAGAATTTATTGCTGCCGAGTTAGGGTTTGGATGATTAGTGCCATATTCTCCATCTGTTTCTGCTTGTTAAGGAACTGGATCTGATAAGGATCGTTTGAAGATGACCCTATTTCATTCCTTGGAGGCAGAACTGTTGGAGAGTCGAGAGTGGGACATGGTTGTGTGTTCGTCAAGGGTGATTTCGCCGGTCCAGCTTCTTCATGGTGAGACGAATCGCTAATCCGAGGCAATATCGACTGAGTGTTCGTCGGGTTTATGACGTTGTGATCGTCATTATTGAGGATTCCGGAACGGGTGATCACCATTGTTGATGTGTATAAAAGAAGAGGTGCCGAAAGAATGACGTCTTCGGCCCCACGGTGGGCGCCAAACTGATGATGTCGGAAAGTAGTGAAAGGAATGAAAGGGAATAGATCAACGATCTAGACCGTCGATCAAAGGATATTCTGCTTACACCGGTGTGGTGTTCTACCTGCAAAGCTCCGATGATCAAGTCAGTGAATAGAGAATGCAAATAGAGTATTTTTCTTGGGGAATGTTGCGTACCTCGTATGGGACGTGACACTTCCCTTTTTATAGGGTCATTTCCAGAGTCTGTACTCGAGTGTTTTTTCCCGTTTCTGTTATGCCGTTCGGGGGTTTTATCGAAAATGTACCATTTATTATAATAGTCTGTCTCTATCAAATCGTAATAATTATGAGGATCGCAGCAGGAGGTCAGAAGCTGTCGGCGAAGATTCGCTTTTGAAATGATGAGACAGTTACAGGAGATCGGCAGTCACTTATAGTCACGTGTCAGATTTGGGCAGGTCGGACCAAAATAGAACTATCATTAAGGTCGGTGAACAAATTCATCTTTATCGAGAGATCAAATAGTTTTAAACCGGGTATGCATTTTATCCAGGAATAACTTGATCAGTTCGGCTAACGGTTGGTATCTTTTTCCAGAGATCGGAAAATACTACCTGATTGGAAAATTATATCCACGTGTTAACTCCAGATCGGTCGACGGTTTTTACCCTCATCAGTATTGAAACTGACTTTACCAGGTTAGTTGTTCGAGCTAGAGAATCGGAGCTGAGAAGCTATGGTGTGATTGTTAATATCTTCTACGAGCTTGAACCAGCATACGCAGATCATTTCAGGAAGGTTTTTGGAAGGAAGGCGTGGCATATAGGCCCTATTTCGCTATGCAACAGAGACATAGAAGATAAGGCGCAGAGGGGGAACAAATCTTCAATTGATAGAATCAACATGTTAGTCTTGTTTTGAATTTTTGCATATGTTGAATTTTGACATTTTGTTCAACAGGGGCATTTTTTGGCGATTTAGCTTAATGGTTTGGCTGCTTTTTGGCATTTTTTGATCTCGGGCATTTCGATTCAACATTGGCATTTTTTGTCATCTAAGGTTGATAGAATCAACATTTTAGGCTTGTTTTGAATTTTTGCATACGTTGAATTTTGGCATTTTTGTTCAACAGGGGCGAAATTTGGCATTTTAGCTTAATGGTTTGGCTGTTTTTGGCATTTTTTGATCTCGCGATGATTTTTGTTGGCTATTGGCATTTTTTTACATTTATTTAGAACATGGTTGAACTTTGGCATTTAATTTGAACAGTGGCATTTATTGAACCGTTTGTCAATTGATTATAGACCCTTTTATGAGCGAGTACGAGTTTCAACATAGGATGTGTTTCTTCATTGTGGCAGGAATCGTACTGTCCATCCTCTACGACAACTCCTCTCACGAGACTATTGATTGGTACAATTGTGAAAAACTTCGTTCTGATGATTTTTCCTACAGCTATGCTGAGAAGACATATGCTTTTGCAGCATCAATGGAGCGCCTTCAACGGCTTCAACAGTTGTCCTCTTGTGAGGCTGAGGCTGAGATTAATGGTATTGAATGCTTGGTGTAGCTCATGGTAGAAAAAGTGTTCAATCAGAAAATTTTACAGAAAATTTGACAGAGTTTCCCCTGTACGTTGGACTTTTTCCATGTACAAACAATCACACAAATTCAACCTGTTCAACCTAATCAAATACAACCAAAAGGTTTTAAACCATTTACAATACCCAATTTTCAACTGTTCAACGAATACCATATATGTTTATACATTTCAACCTGTTCATTTACAATACTCAATTTTCAACCATTTCAGCCCATAAACTATTACAATAATGGATAAAGCCACATGATCTTCTTGATCATCCCTTACGAATTCTCTTCGTCATCCATGCCTACAAATAAGAAAACAAAATTAGTATCGTTATATCATGCTAAGAAACTGCTGATAAATAATTAACATTTATTTTGTGGTATTGAGCTTTTTTTTTGCCAAACTATATAACCATTAAACTAATTCCTACTATATCATCTAATAGTCTAAAGAATATTTTCCTTGAAAAAAGATATCAATGCTACTAGGCTAACATGTCATAAGAAATATTTCATTTTCATGCACTCCATATCAAAGTGACTTGTTTCACAACCTAATGAACTTATTAGGCTGCTAAGTCACTAAGCGTCAACAATCCAAAAAACCACATTGGGCAACCTTCTTTAAATGGCAAAAAAACAATTCATTAAACTACCCAATTTGTATCTTTATATTTCACATAAATAAGTTTATGCCTTCCGAAATAAGTGCAAGTTCTGTACCAAAATCAAAGATGGATACATCTCACTCTAAATTTACAGTATTGTTTACATGGCAACAAGAATTCCTCCCAAGATGCATTGATCATGTACAAATCCTAAGAATGAATGAATGCAATCAAATAAAGATCTCAATTAGAATTGAAGATGATCTCTTAATAAATTGCCCCCCCCCCCCAATATAATCAATTGATCAAAATGATTCTAAATTCAAGTCCTAAATTTGTGATGTTTCAATGATATTGAAGTGCTCTGAGCACATATGAAAGGGCATAGAATGAGTTTACAAAATTAAAATCACATTATAATTCCATTGTGTATAAAACGAATTGATATAGTTTATATATACTTGCATGGCCAATGCCAAGGATGGATCGAATCGAATTACATTTAATTGGAATCACTAAACTTACAGGGAAACCTAACTTTTAAGGCACCTGCCAATTAAACTTAATGTACCCTACATAAAACTAGATTAATGTTGTAAGTGGGAGCATGAAAGAGGTGAATTGGGTTTTAAAACACTTGAAAGTTGAAAGTAGTAACTTCTTCATTTTTTTCTTTTGAGTGAAAACTTGATACAAGTGAAGTGATACTATAGTAGTGAATAAATACCAAATAAGAGAATTTTTCTGACAAAAGGCAAAAAAATTCAGAACTTAAAAACTGAGGCATGTGTTTCGCTGATGCCATGCCGGCCTAATTGCATGTATTCCTACTTTTATGGGAGAGTTTCTTTGGTTCGACTCATAGAAAGAAGCACATCGGTTATGATTATGGTTCTGCTAGTATTAAAAACAAATAATGTATGTATATATATACATGTATACATGTATATATATGTATGTATGTATGTTATTCAACACTAGGGATGAGACACCAAGTTCCAAAAAATTGTCTGTTGCAAAAAGTTATAAAATAGTAAACTGGCATAAGTATATTCCAATGAAGAGCTAAAGAGCCTAAGTGGATTAAATATCCTGCAAATGTGTCTTCTCACACCCCACTTAGGTATTATAATCCCTCTTAATCCTCCTCAGTCCAATCAACATCCCCAAAATAATTTGTGGTATGACTACCATTTTTCATAATGATTCCATTCAAGATGATGGATATCTCTCTCCCTTTGAATGTTACATAAAACATAATGGAGTGATTCAATTTTCATGGGACGTCCGAACATGCCCTTTAACACACACACACACACACACACACATATTATAAAGACATATTTCAACAGCCCCACACCAGTCTGTTCACGTATTAACAGTAAGAACATAGAGTGAATGCAATTATATTAAAAAATCCAAACTTAAAATTCAAAGAGCAACCATGTCCTAATACATAAATCATTTTCTAAATCCATGGTGCAACATAACCACTTTCAACAAAGCAATATGTCGTTACTGATAGCAAGGCCAAAATTTATATTTTTCTATAAAAAGAATCAATTTTAAGTACCAACAAAAGCAAATATTTAACTCACCACTGCTGGGTTTCTTGAGAAAACTGAGTAAAAGAAAGGAAAACGAAATCTTGAATCATATTTCTTATATTGTTTCTGTGTTTATTTAAAAAAAAAAAAATGCCATTAAAAACCCTCACCTCTATTCAGCCAAAAAGTTATATTTGGTTCAGTTGAACAATAGTTTCTAATTCCTATAAATAATTTCCTTCTCCTTTCCAACCTTTTCTCAACTGCCAAATGAAGGAAAATAAACAATGAGAAAACTGAAGAAAATCAAAAGAAATTGAATATCTTGAATATCAACCTCTATGCTGTTTCAGGTTCTAAAAAATGAAAGTTAAGCCAAATAGTTGTGGTTATGATTATGGTTCTGCTAGTATTAAAAACAAATATCTTAAATTAAAAATGGTCTAAATAAAGCTCAACTAATGAATGAAAATCCTAAAAAAAAAAGAAGCAGTCAGTAAAACAGAGAGAGATACATATAGAAATCCTAAATAGTAACAATAATCTGTACAAAATCTCATTTTATTTCAGTAAGAAATTTTCAAAATCAAAGCCCTAATTTCACAATCCTTCTATTAATTTCACAATCCTTCTACATATAGAAAGCCTTGATGATTTTTTTTTTCTTTTTCTAGCTTTTCTTTTATTTTGTTTTAACCTTGTGATGAAATCAAATGTGACCCATTTCCACAGTGCCATAATTATGTGATTGTCATATATTTCTGCTATGTACGGTATATTTTTCTAAAATAACACTCCCCTCGTAACCTTTTATGGATTGTTTTCCTTTCAAATGAAATTATTACCCTAAAAAGAATGTTCAAACGAAATGGACCAGAATTAAAGATTATCAGAGAAAAGGCTGTGCAGTCCAAGGCTGGCTATGGATTTTTCCAAAAATCTGTAGTTTTGTAGGGATGTTGTGGGTCTTTACGGGCCTCGCTCAACAGGGGAACTGCTTTACTGTGCAGATGCAGGTTTCAACTCAGAAATCAAAAGAAGGGGCCTATGCGTGAGGGAGGGAGAGAGATAGGGTTTGAGAACTCACCTCGCCGGAGTGAATCGACCGTCGGAATTCCGTCGCCGTGTGTCTTGTGCCTCGGGGAAAGCGCGAGATCAAAAACGTTAGAGAGGGAGCTGATGGTTTGAGAGGAGGGATTCGCCGGAAGGAGGGAGTCGCCGGACCGGACTGAGGGGGTCGCCGGAAGGAGGGAGTCGCCGGACCGGAGGGATTCGCCGTCGCCAAAGAGGGTCGCCGGGCTTGTGGCTGAGCTGCGAAATGGGTTTGACTCCCGCGACTCACATGTGTTTTGGGTTTGAAGATGAGAAATGAGGTTCCCGCGTCTTGTCTCACATTTGGGTTTTGCTTTTGACCCAAAACGCTGCAGTTTTGACACGGCCGTGTCCAGTAAATGTGCGGTCGACCGCTTAATAGAAGGATTGTATATATATATATATATATATATATATGTATGTATAAAATTGTTACCCGGACCGAGATGCAGATAAGAAAACAATTGATAAACAATATTCAAATACTAAGATATATAATGAAAACAGTTGATAAATGAAAGAATTCAAAAATTTTCAGTTTATATATTGATAAATGAAAACTTACAAAGTAGTTCGGGTGATAGTTTTCCGAACTGGATAGTTTTTGAACTCCAGGGGAGAAAGGGAATACAATCTCAGGGTATGGGGTTCAGGAGAGGGTTTACAAGTTAAAGAGGTAAACAAACTCTGAGTTGAGAATGTAATTCGAATTCCTTATATAGGAAAAGGAAAGGCATCTGAGTGTTGAGAGTAATCATGGCTGCACATGACTACAGTGTTGGATGTCAGTCACATGATCGACTGTTGATCTTCTTTTTGACTTTTGATTACTGCTACAGTGCTAAACAGTAACCACTTTTACTGTAGCAATAATTGTTTTTTGTTTTGAGATGTCACGCGGGACTCCTTTCGGCGCCTGACAAGTTTGAACAACCAAGTGGAGACAAATCCACTTTCGGTGTAGAGTTAAAAGAGTTTTACCCTGTACGGAGACAAATCCACTTTCGGTGTAGAGTTAAAAGAGTTTTACCCTGTATGGAGACAAATCCACTACCAGGGAAATACAATATTGTTAACCAAACAAATAATCTGAAGGCCTAAAGTCTTCATCATCATCTTGGCCGAAATCTGTTGTTGATTCAGTTGAATCTTTTGATTTGTTATCATCTTCTATTTCTGAAAGAGCTGCAAGAAGCTGATTTTTCAACTCTTTTTTAGAGATTGTAGAAGATGTTGCAAGTTTGTGCATGATCTTGTTTTTGTCCAATAGGACTTTTGCAGCATCAGCAGATCCTGAACTACAAATTGTTGGATGTTGCTTGAATCAGTTTTGAATTCTTTCTGGTTGGATATGATCCATGTAAGACCCATCCCACCACTTGACTGAAAAAGTTTGAACCAATCTTGGGATATGAACTCCTGTAATTAGCTCATATTTCCAGGCCATGGTCCAGGCTAAACTAAAATGTCCATAAAACAACAACATTTTAGGATAGTTAAGTTGGGGGATTGGAGGACGAATTTTTTCTTGAAAGATCTGATATCCTTCAAGAACCTTAGAAGGGAGGATTTCTGGTAAAGGATCAATTAAATCCCACCAATCTAAGAACTAGTTGGGGACATTAAGTTGAAAGGATTTACCAAAGAAAATCATCCATGTGTGACGATAACTTTGATTCTGGTAATAAAGAGTATTATACCAGGCAGTTTGATAGTCATGATAGTTGAAGAAAGTTGGTTGAAAATTCACTGAGAATTTTCTTGGTTTGATTGGATCTTGATTCCATTATGAGAAGGAAAGAATCCTGATGATTCTGAAAGTTGAATGAGTTATGATACTTGGATCAGCTTTATCAAAATGATGTTTAAAAACTGCTGATTTAGTATCTACTAAAATAAATTCATAAAATTTTTGAGTTTTGTTAAAATCCCAGGGATGAAACTGGAATTTCTTTGAAAAGTTTTTGTTTGCAATTTCTATAGCTCCCATCCCAGCAAATTCTTTTTCTACTGGAAAAAGATCAAGTTGATAAGTTTTTTGAAAATATTTTGATTTGGGAAGGGGAGCAATATCAAACTGTTCAGTTTTTTGAAGAGTTCTTTGATTGGGGACAGAGGCTGCCACTTGTTTTGAAGAAGTTGCTTTAGCAAATGTTTGATTTTTAACAATTGCTGAAGATGTACCCTGATCCTTAGAAAGGGCAAGATACTGTTCTGGAGAATATTGTTTACAGGCCAAAGCTTGATTAGCCCATCGTTCTGGAGTATTAAGTTGAGAGTTGCAAAGAGAATCGAACTGCTGTTCAGCAGCTCTGATATCTTCATCTTCGGCAATGTCTGCCCAAGACTTCTTTTTCCCTAAACTTGTTTGGGAATAGTATTCTGGAGTTGTGGTGAGAGCTAAAGAACCCTAAGAGTTGGATAGACGAATTCTAGGTGGAGCGGTTGGTGGGGCAGCTGTCCTGCCACCACCTCTTCCTCTAGGAGGCATTAGGATCACGGTCTCCCTGGAGGAATTCTCTGGTTAGGAAATCTGGGACAGAGTTCGTTTCACCCTTAATATATTCTATTTCAAAATCAAAAATAGATAATATTTCTTGCCATCGGGCAAAAATATGTTTTGATGCCAAATTTTTTACATCTTTCTGTAAAACAGATTTAGCCGCCTGGCAGTCAACGCGGACTAAAAACTTTTGGTTTAAAATATCACCTTGAAATTTAGTGATGCATAAAACAATGGACAAAATTTCTTGTTTGATAGTTGAATAGTTTGTTGTGCTGGGTTCCAAGTTCCAGAATGATAACGAACTATCTTCTCTTTATCATTAACTTTTTGGAGTAGAATTCCTCCAAATCCTACACCTGATGCATCAGTTTGGACAATCTTAAAGGCTTTAGGGTCAGCTATGTTGAGACACTTAAGCCTAGGAGCTTGCTGTTTGATAGTTCTGACAAGCTGGGAAAGTTCATCCGTCCATGCTGAAGGATCTTTTTTCAATCTTTTCCTAAGAGGAGCACAGAGTTGGCTAAGATTTGGGAAAAAATCTGAAATGTAATTCAAACATCCCAAAAATCTTTGGAGTTGAGTTTTATCTTTAATTATATCGGGAAATTTATTGACAAAATCAATTGATCTGTCAATAGGAAGAATTGTTCCATGGTGGATATTAAATCCTAAGAATCTAATCTTAGTTTTAAAAAGTTATATTTTCTTAGCAGATAAAACTAATCCTTTAATTTTGATAACATGAAAGAAAATATTGAGATGTTTCCAGTGTTGATCAATAGAGTTAGAAAATACAAGAACATCATCAATATAAACAATTGTGAAATTAATGTATGGGCTAAATATATCGTTCATAATATTTTGGAATTCTGATGGAGCATTTTTTAATCCAAAAGGCATTACATTCCATTCAAAATGCCCAAATGGAACTCTGAATGCAGTTTTATATTTATCTTCTTCATGAATTTGGATTTGCCAAAATCCAGCTTTCATGTCAAATTTTGAGAATATTTTTGCGTTAGAAAGTCTTTGAATTAAGTCTTGTTTGTATGGCAATGGGTACCTAACCTATTGTAATACATCATTAAGGGGCTTGTAATTACAAGCCTAGGTACTCCTCTTTCCAGTTCAGAAGCTTTTTGAACATAAAAGGCAGCACAACTCCAAGGAGATTTGCTTGGCCTAATTAATTTCTTTTTTGAAAAATCTTTGATTTCTTCAATACAATGTTTTAAGAGTTCCTCTTTCATTTGGATAGGCCTAGCCTTGGTTGGTATATTAGTTTCTTGAAAATCTTTTATATATGGTAACTTAACAATATGTTTATTTCTTTCCCAAAAAGCATTAGGATGATCATAACAAACTTCTGATTCTAACTTCTTTTGGAAAGATTCAATTTCATGTTGGATAACCCTATGAGTTAATTGTTCTTCAATTTTTCTATGGGCGATTTCATTTTTTAGGAAAAATAGTTGATTAGTTCTTCTTTCTATTAAATTTAATTCTGGAAGAATTGATAAGGTTTTTAAAAGGTTTAAATCTTTCAATTGAGGAGGGCTAATGAATTGAAAAACAATTTGTTTATCTTTAAAATTAGCCTGAATTCCTTTATTATCAACTTGAAATGGTTGAATTGAATTAAGAAATGGAGTTCCTAAAATTACATTTTGTCCAATATCTTTGACAAGCAAAAATGGTGTCTTTAAACAGACTCCACCATTACATACATGTGCATTTGTTAGTTTGTAATTGATATGGAGTTTATTACCATTTGCAACATTTAATTTTTCTTTTGTAGTCTCAAAGTATTTAATAAGGACTAGTCCTTCTTGAATACAGTTGAGATCTGCACCAGAATCAATTAATGCTATAGTATCAATTTCATATTCTTTATTAATGATAATAGTTAATCTAACATGTCATTTCTGATAGTTAATTGTAGTTAACAGATGAAGATAAGGATCTTTTTCGGTTTCTAGGCCTTCATCTTCTGAAGCCTCAGAATCTGATCCATCTGTTTCATTATTTCTTGTTAAGGAGGTTGGGATTTTTGAAGAGGAAGCTTGATTTTGTAGTGATAGTCTAGTGACCTTTATTCTTAAATCACTAACGTCTTTTTCACTATTATTTTTTAATTCTTTTAAATATTTTCTTAGTTGTACACATTCTTGCTGAAGGTCTTTTATGGTTACATTATTATCTAATTTATCAGGTTTAAACCTATCAAAAATTTCTTTTAAATCATAAGTATTTTTACTAGTTTGTGGTTGTTTTTGTTCGAGATCTTTTTTGAGTCTAATAAGAAATTCTTTTCGTTTCTCATGATCTTTAATTTCATCAATAAAGTCTATGAGAATACTATGTTCTTTAGATAACATATTAATACATTTACAGTTATCTCTAATTTCTTCACTAGATTCATTAAGATTATCATCCTCTTCTGCAGAGGAATATATTTCATCAATTTGAAGTCCTTCTTCTCCTATATCAGATTCTTCTGAGTAAAGGAAAAGGTTTGAAAGTATTTGTTTAAATTTGTCTGAAACATCTAGTTCATTAATTTTTTGTTTCATTGGACATTCCCTTGAAATGTGGCCCATTCTTCCACATTTAAAACAAGGTCCAGTTGGTTTGCTAGAAGAAGCTTTATTAGATGATGGTTGTAACCATTTATCTGTAAAGTTTTGACCAGGCTTTTTATTTCTAGTGTTTCTTCGGAATGGTCTTCTGGTCGAAGTTGAAGGAGAAGTTGTATTGGTTGTACTTGTTTTGACACTTCTTTTCTTGGCTTTTTTCTCTTTCTTTTTGGCCTTTGTAGAGGGGGCTAAAGATTGAGAAGAGAAACCAAATTGTTCACAGAAAGAACTTAATTCTTTCTTTCCTTCTTTTCTATCCTTCTTTTCTTGTTGTCTGATCTTATAATCAGTACATCTAGCAATTCCTTCAGCTTAAATAGTACTGATTAAATCACCATATGTAAGATCATCGTATGGAATAGTTCCATTATTCTGTTCTCTAAGTTTTGTTCTAACTTTATCTCCAAAATGGGTTGGAAGACCACCTAGAAATTTTTCTTTCCAAAATAGTTGGCTACAATCTTCTCTCATCATTACTTTCGTGAGGAAGATATCCTTGTACCAACGAAAATCTTCAAGTTTTGGACATTTTAGGTTGGATAAGAGATCTGAATCTTTATCTTTAAGCTTAGAAGGATCTCAAATAAAATGTTTAGTTATGGCGAAAATTAAAGTTGCAACTGCATCTTGAATATCTTCTCCATCTTCATTCTTAATGGCGATGCCTAATCTATCAGTTTTAATAGCGTTCAGAATAGTATCACGTTTTGTTTGGTTGAGATAATGGTCCCACCAGCTTTTCAGTTGACCGGTAAATCCAGCTACTAATGCTTGCGCAATAGCATGATCAAAGGTATCTGGATTTTTGGTTCTGTAGGCTGTACAAACCATTGTCATTTCCTGAAGAGTGTTAATTATGTGATATTCTGTTTTATTATCTATATTCCATTCATATATAATTCCTCCTTGATATGAAGCTTGATGGAAAGAACCTCTTTCTTCCATAGCCATATCGGGGAAGGTAATTCTAGGATAGAAACTTCTTAAAGGTTGAGTGTGATGAATTTTGTTAACTTCTAGTTGATTATCTTCTGGTAAGAATCCTTCCTTATCAGAATCAGTATCTTCATAAGTTCTATCTAAAACTGCAATAGTTTTATCTTTAGAGGACTGGGGTCTATCTTTAGGAGGTTGAGGTGTTTCTGGAACTGTTCCTACAATTGCTTCAATATTTTTTAGTTTATCATCAATTATTTTGAAAATAACTTTTGCTAATTCTTTATTAGCCTTTTTATGGACTTCACGTGGTCTAAACAAAGGAGTATCATCAGCCTTAGTAGGTTGGTAAACTTCTTTTTGGACCAAGTTTTCAACACGAGTGAGTTGTTCTCCTATAGTTACAAGATGTTGATTTGTGAAATTATTTTGTTCGAGGATTTTTGTTATTTCTTTGTCTTCAGATGCTTTTTTATAAGGGGAAGCTTTAACAGTAGTTCCTCTTATGGGAATCTCAAATTGTTCACTTGGCGGATGAACAGATTCTCTAAAAGTATTTGGAGATACTTGCCAAGTTTTAGTGATAACATTTAATTCTTTTTTACTTTCATGAAGTTCAAGCCAATTAAAGAAACTTATTTGTATTTTATGGACATTCATAAAATCATAATAAAGTTCTCTAATGAACTCAGTTTCTTCTTTAGTATATCTTTTAAAGTATGATTTTCTAAGTTTTCTATTTTTCTTACTTGAAAAGTCCTCATTTAAAAGTTTTTTATTAATTTCAAAATCTTTTTCTAAAACATAGAGTTGAGGATCGACCTGTGAATATGTGGGTAACATACTTTCACTGTCATTATCCTGAGTTTTATTATCCTATTCAGAAGGAGTGGTAGTATAATAAGGTTGATGAATACTTGAATTTCTAACTCCAGTTAAGTCCGGAATTGTTTGTTCAAATATTCGAGTTGGAATAGAAGATGTAGAGGATCTAGCATCTTCTAAAGGGACCTTATTATCATTTGGAGGAAGTCGGAAGGAGCTTCCAATGTTCCTACGAACAAAGCTGATTCCTACACTTCCATCATCGTATTCTACCATTCTTCTTATTTTAGAAGTCTTAACCTCAGGTTGTTTAAGTGGAGGAAGAATCTTTGGGAACTTCCATTCTTGTGGAAATGTAAGTTCATCCCAACGAATCTTCTTAGGAGTTATTAGCTCTCCATGTTCAGTCTTATTAGTTTGTAATAGAAGGGTTTCACCCCTATTAGATAAAACTTTAGCTTTTGTATCTAAAAAGGTAGTGAAAACCTTATATCTTATCCTAGAAAGAAAGATAATAGGATAAGCACCTGTTAGAGTTTCAGAGTTGTAAACTTGTAAGTTTAAGGTAAGAACCTTCATAATATGTTCATCCTTAAGGCTTACACTGAAGTTGGGGAAACAGTTAAAATAAACAGGTCCATCATGTAGACCAGCTTCTATTCCTCCTAACATAGATTTATCAAAGTTAAGCAGTCTACAATCTCTTAATGCCATAATGATGGACATATTGAGACATTCCCTCATCAAGGGTTTAACTGCTACTTGGACTAATCCTATATGGAGAAAGTTAAAGCCTTCTTGTTTATATCTATTAATGGATTTTTGATCGAAGAATTGAATAGTTTCGAACTCATTTTTGAGTTCAAGAGTTTTTTCCTCAGTTTTGATATTTAGATCGGAAAAGTACTCGAAAGTACCCCGATGATAAATATCTTTTCCAGGTACTTTAGGAATTTTCCAGTTATCAAAGTTCACATTATCCATGTTAATATTTGTCTCTTGTTTATTAACAGTTTCCTTTTCTATTCCCTTTCTCCCATGGAGTTCAGAAACTATCCAGTTCGGAAAACTATCACCCGAACTACTTTGTAAGTTTTCATTTATCAATATATAAACTAAAACTTTTTGAATTCTTTCATTTATCAACTGTTTTCATTATATATCTTAGTATTTGAATATTGTTTATCAATTGTTTTCTTATCTGCATCTCGGTCCGGGTAACTATATATATATATAT
>JAESVK010059722.1:0-16288 GCA_017140935.1 Hamamelis virginiana | reverse complement strand
GGGTTAAAATCCATTAAATAATTGGTTTTATCCATGGGTTAATATCCATTAAGTTATTGGTTTTATCCATGGATTAATATCCATTAAGTTATTGGGTATATCCATGGATTAATACCCATAACCCAAATTATGATGGTTATTGCTTAGTGGGTAAAGGGAGTTATTTAATCCAATGGTTATTATTCAAGGTTGGAGAAGTTACTTTATCCAAGGGCTATTATTCAAAGTTAAAGTGACCAACGGCGATAGGTTGGTTTCTTCTACTTTTTGAATATAAAAAAAGAAAATAAAAAAAGATGAGAGGAAGTTAGAAAAGAAGTTAGAGAAAACATTCGGTGGAGAAAGTTAGAGAGAGAAAAGGAGTCTTGTAAAGGAGAAGAGAAGAAAACAAAGAATCAAGGATTCTAATGTATATCAAAGGTGTTCATACACCCTAGGTAAGGATAACTCTTATGTCCATCTTCTTTGATTTATCTAATTATATATATGTGTGTGTGTGTATATATATATATATATTAGAATATTACAGAAAATTTTGATGTTCAAGAACATCAAAATAAATGTAATCTTTCAATTTTATTGATATATATATGTGTGTGTGTATATATATATATATAGTATAAAAAAATTGATGTTCTAGAACATCAAAAAAATTATTTTCAATTAAACTTAAAGTTTAATCTCCTTCAAGTATTCATCCAAGTTCACGATGTTCTTGAACATCAAAAAGTATGAAAAGATGATCAAGATCATCGAATTCGTGATGTTCATGAACATCAAAAATAAAAAATAATGGTGTGAAAGTTAATTAATGATGATCGAGATCATCAAAAAAGTAAAAAAAGAATGGAAATAAAATTAAAATCTAACCTTTTCTCAAGTCTCTATTTCACATAAACTTTTCTCTAAAATGTTTGTGTTGAAATTACACTGACAAAGTGTTGTTTAAATAGGATTTCTAATAAGAAGAGTCCTAATTTGATTTTTAACAGCTATCCAATTCAATTATTCATTTATTTGATTAGATATTCTCTGCATGATATCAATTCTTTTAAATTTCGAATTCAAATCAAATAGGAAGTTCTTATCAGTTGGACTCACAAAATTGTTAGAAGCCTAATTTGAACAACAACTTTCAGAAAGTATTTAAAATAAATAAATAAATACTTTTTGATAAAAAAAAATCCTTAATTAGTTTTTAATAAAAGGATATTATCCATTTATTAAATTCAAAACTTAATGTTTATGGAATTAATTTCTAATAAAAAGAAACAATTCTTTTGATTAGTTGATTTTTTCCATGACTCCATCCACTAAATTCTAAATTTCCCACGTGGCCTTCATATTGTGCATTTTTGTGTGTGCATAATCAGTGTAATTCAAGGTTTAACTTCACATCCAAAATATATATATATATATATATATATATATAAAGAGAGAGAGAGAGAGAGAAATTCTCTAATCAGCAAATGCTGATTTTAGCATAAAATGCACAAAGAAAAGTGACCGTTGGATTGAAGAGGGGATGGATGAACGGCTGATCAAACACTCACTTAAATGACCCGCGCTTCTTCCCAGCCCCAGCCCGCTGCTGCCATACCTTTACATTGTTTGCCTAGGGCAAAATCACACGAACAGCTGAAGGAGACCGGCGGCTGAAGCACCTTCCGGCGTAGATCTCCGACGCCTCATCTCAGTGATGCCCAAGACAAAATCAGCAGCACCTTCTTCTTCTCTCCTCTCTCTGTAAGGCCTTTATCATCTCTTTCTTCTTCTTCTTCTTCTTCCGCCACCGCCACCACCACCACCACCACCACCATGGGAGATGTTCCTGATTCTGGCATGGACGCTGTCCAGAGACGCCTCATGTTTGATGACGAGTTTGTCTCTGTTTTTTGTGCTTCGCCTGGTTTGATTGAAGGAGGGAAAGCTAATTTGGGGGGTGAAATTGAGAAGAATAAAGGAATGGAAGAGAAGATAGATGGGTTTTGTGAATATGTGGGTAAAGTTGAGGCTTTTGTTGATTTGAATGTAGATGAGCGTAGGGAGAGCAATATAAGCTTTGATTTTTTGGCCCCTGAGGCAACAACAAGGAACGCCATAGTAGCTCTGAGGAGTCATCTTCTCCACCTTCATTGGGTTGGCCTATTTGTGTGTATTATTTGTGTGTTCGACGCCGAAAGGAGGCTGCCTGAGATGGAGATACCGATCGGAGATGGAGCTTGAGGCTGAATGGCGTTTTCGATTTGCTGATTTGGGGTTTGGGGGTTTGCTCCGGTCACGCGGGTCGTAGCATCTCGCGGGTCATTTAAGTGAGTGTTTGATTAGCAGTTCATCCATCCCCTCTTCAATCCAACGGCCACTTTTCTTTGTGCATTTTATGCTAAAATAAACATTTGCTGATAAGAGAATTTCTCTCTCTTTCTCTCTCTCTCTCTCTCTCTCTCTATATATATATATATATATATATATATATATATATATATATAATCGGAATGTACAATTTAATTTTCAATGGCCTAATTCAATAAACACCGAAATCAAAAATTAAAGAATCGTGCAGTCGGTGTTAGGCACATTCAATTTTATTTGTGCCAATTTGAGGCATATTCAATTCGGCATATGTATATATACCAATTGAAATGTACAATTCGGTGGATATAATTGAATTCAAAAGGTTTTCAATTAAATTGTAAAGTATATGTAATTTCCACATGTGAAGTTCAAATAAATTAATATAATTTGGGTTTACGTGATTTTTATATGCAATTTCAATCACCGATTAGCGCATTCAAATTGTGCAATTCCAAATATATGCAATTTCGGCATGTGTAATTAAATTTAATCAATTTTAATTAAATTGACACATGAGAAATCAATGTTTGCGAAATTGGTATATACAAAGGAATTAAAAATTTTAATCAAATTAAAAAAAAATTTGGCAAATTTGTCACAATTTTGATCTAATTGAAAATTTCGGCATAAAATTGAAAGTCCAATTTGACATAAATATAATTAAATTTAAATTTAATTATATTTACAAATTCTTAATGAAATTGAAATGTTAATTTGGTTCATCAATGCCGTAGCAAAGTTATAAAATCCAAATTATAAAGTTCACTTGAAAATTTGGACAAATAATTTAATTCTTATTTCTCATGGAAATAGAATTATAATTATTTTATTAAATTGAAATTGCATCTTATTGGACTATTGGAACCCATATAAATTTATGTCAAATGATTATGGGTTACAAATTAAAATAATAAATTAGTCCATAGTAGATTAACAAATATCCAATTACAAATGATCCACATATCTAGTGAGATAATAAATGTTCAACTAATGTTATTCAAATTGGACAAACCAAAAATACAAGATCAAATCATTGGATCTCATTTTAAATCCAATCAATTTCAAAATTTTGATTTGGCATTCCAATAATGAGTTTCCTAAATGATTTGACTTTAAAAGGATCTTAAATTTAATTTCTAAAGAATTGGTTCATTTTTTATAATTGGGCTTTGTTAACCCATTATCTAATTAGTTCAATTTTATTTTGAACTTATAAATGAACTTTTCCTTAAATATTTAAATTCATGAAAGCTTATTATTTTGACTTATTAGTTCAATAATTGAGCGGATCTTGAATCCACTATATTGGCTAATAAAGTCTAACTTTAAATTAATATTGGGCTTTTTATCATTTCAAATATTCCGAACTACGATCGACTTGATTCCACTTTGGGATACATAGGTAGTCCAGCAGCTACACTGGATGCAGTCACAATCCCGATAAATTCCTAAATTTATCCAAAACAAATCAAATTAATCTTAATAGTTCAATTAACTATTAAAATTATCAATCGCTAAAACTAAATATTTAAATAGTGGGTTATATACCCGTTATTTAATTTATTTCAATTAATTGAACTACGATTGGCTTGATCCCTACAAGGGGTATGTAGGCAACTTAGGACTTGTGCTTAAGTGCAGCCACAATCATAGGGTGTTCTCTTGTAACAATAGATTGTAATTAATAGATATTCATTATCTTGAATGGGTCCTACTCACACTAATAAAAGCTTATGTACTCTTATTATATAGGTGAAGTTATGTTTTGTAAAAAGTTAAATTTTTGCTCAACATGATTTTTGGCAAGCCCGGTGGGACCCATTTTCCTTTTCATCT
The DNA here is from genome assembly GCA_017140935.1 of Hamamelis virginiana. NCBI lineage: Eukaryota > Viridiplantae > Streptophyta > Magnoliopsida > Saxifragales > Hamamelidaceae > Hamamelis > Hamamelis virginiana. The sequence continues at coordinate 12,097 of JAESVK010059722.1, read as the reverse complement.
CCAATTATGATTAAATCTGATATTTTCTTGTGTTGCTTTATACTTTTGAAATGGCACCACAAGTTACTGTTCATTTTTATGATTTCCCAAGTGTTCACTTGAAGGGAAAAGATGCGACGAAACGAGGTTGCTATGCCTCATTCTCAATTGGTCAAGCACCAATTCATACTGAAATCCCGAAGTTGCCTAAAGGTGCTAAGCCCATCAAGGTGAGGGTCAACAAGGCTGCCAAGGCCATTGAGACCTAAGTTGCAACGACTTCAAGAAAGAAAATTGTTAAAGCTATTAAAAAAAGGGCTGCAAGGTCTTTGAAAAGGAAGGCTGCTAAAGTCACTTCTAATGTGGTTGTTAAGACTGCATCAGCTGTAAGTGAAGTATTTAAGCCTACTGATTCCAAGGTGACTAAGACTAGCCCATGTGCACCTGCTTCAATTACATAGATTATGATTGGGTCCCTTCCAATCAATTTGGTTACCCATGAATCTGTCATGGTGACTTTTACAAAAATTGAAGATGAGATTGCAACGAAAACTCCTAAGGTTAAAATCCTTCGATCCCCTAAGCAATCTTCAATGGGAATAACATCAAGGTCTGAATGGTCAGCTAAAAAAGTCTCATCGATAACTGACTTTCGACCACGTGTGGTCGATCTTGGCTCTCCCTCTGAGGTTCATTCGAAAGGAAAAGGAAAGAATGTAAAAAAATCATAGCTAAAGGATCAAGTGTCGGTCGTTAATTCTGACAATTTTTTTAAAAAGAAATTTCAAGTAAAAAGGGGTTCTAAGGAGAAAGGAAAAGCGCCCAAAATTAATATTCCAAAAGAGGCATCCTTCTGTCCATTGGCCGCTTTAAGTGCTAAACGATCAACGAAAGCTAAGTCTGATATGGAAGCAAAAAAATGGTCTTTCATTTCAGGCTACATGTTTGCTAGAGAAGCAAGATGTGCTTTTGGACCGGGTGCAACTTCTATGACCCCTGACAATGAAAGACCTTATACAGGTCCCATTACCCGTTCAAGGTCACAATTACTTTCTCAAACAATTCAAGAAAAATCATCAGATTCAAGTGTGTCATCAGAAGTTGATCAGTCAGTGAGTTCAGTTACAAGCTCAAATAATCCACTTTATGGTGATCCAAAGTCTCTCTTTGATGAGGAAGATTTTCCTCAAGAAATAACAACTAAATTCCAAAAAGAATTAAAAATAAGTGATGAAAGTGAATCAAAAAATATGTCAGTTTTAGTTATTGGCACAACAAGTATCGAAGAGCAGCTCCAAGAAATGCAAAGGAGGCTAGCTGAAAAAGACGCTGAGATAGCAACCCTTGCTGCTCAAGTGGCTAATCAAACTAGTACATCTGCTCGTGAACAAGTTGAAGAAGGGCAAAATCCCACAACACCAGTCACACAGGTTGATATAAAAACTTTAATTGCAGAAGGAATTCGAGAATTCCAAGCATCTTTAACTCCTCCTGTGCTTGGGTACCGAAAACCATATCCGACCCATTATGACACTTTTTCATTCCCCAAAGGTTATCAAAAGCCAAATTTTGAAAAATTTGATGGGATAAATGGTTCTCCACATGAACATTTAGCTCATTTTTATTCAGCTTGTGGGGAATCTACTCAATTAGATGCTTTGTTGATAAGACAATTTGTTCAATCCCTTAATGGATCTGCTTTCACTTGGTATACTCAGTTGCAACCTGGATCAATCCTTACATGGGATGATATGCAAAGGGCATTCGTAGCACAATTTGTTAGTTCAAAGAAAAAGGTCTCAATTATTGATCTTGCAGATACTAGGCAAAAGCCTAATGAAAGTGCAAATGATTTCATTACAAGATGGAGAAGTCTTAACCTCCAGTGTTCAGAAAAGTTATCCGAGCAATCCGAAGTACAAATGTGCTCAAATAATCTCCTTCCAGAGATAGCAACATTTGTTGGCACTATGGAGCCTCAAACTTTTGATGCACTTGTTTCTAAGGCAAGCAATGTGGAAAGACAAATTGCTTGCCAGAAAAGTGTAACACGCACAGAGGAAAAGAAAAATGATAATAAAAAGCCATTAAAGAAAGAATTAATGGCTACTTTTGTTAAAAATGATAGAAAGAATGACAAGGGTAAAGGAAAAGAAGGTCCAAAAAAGTTAACTCTTAAAGAAAAAAAGGAAGCTAAATATACTTTTGATGATGATGATGTAGAAGCCATTTTTGATGAACTTCTTAAAGCTAAAGCTATTCAGCTTCCTGAATCCAAGAGACCTCCTGAAGTCAACAAAACTGATGATCCTAAATAATGCAGGTATCATAGGATTGTTAGTCATCCAATAAAAGAATGCTATGTTCTCAAAAATGTCATTCAAGCAATGATTAACAATCATGAAATAGAGGTAGATTCATCTTCTTCAAAAGAACATGCTGCTGCAACAAATAATGTTTCTTTAATTGAAGATGATTTAATACCCACTGTTTCACTTCCACCTGGGGCAATACCTGTTGAGTTTAAAGTGGATAATGAAGTTTCCATTGTCTATGCTTACCCAAATATGCCTCGATTTGGAAATCCTAATATTCCAACACTCTATGAGCTCATGACAGAGCCAAATTTGGAATTATGGGATGATTCATTAGCATCGGAAGATGAGTCTGAAGATGAATGGCAAACAGTTGTTAACAAGAAAGCTAAGAGGATAGCTAATATTCCGCCTTCTAGTGTGGAGTCCTCTAAACGCCCTGGAATTAAGTTTCGTGGGCGAAAAGCTTTAAATAAAAATAAGAAAAAGAAGAAGTCTCAAAAGAAAGTTCAAGTCCCACAAGAGGATGATTATGAACAACCTCAAAGGGTGCCAATTACTCTTGCAGAGTGTTTTCCAATTGAATTACTTAAGGATGAAACTGAAAAAGATGAAAAAATTTTATTTTGTTGTATGACTTCTTGTGAAGAGTGTGGTGAATCAGAATTAGAAGTAGATAAGACTACTTTGCGTTCTGGACGACGCCTGTCTTCTCCTAAGAAATAGCAACAAAATAAAAAATCGGATGGACAGTCAAGTTCAGGCGGTGTTCATAAGGATGTTCCTATTTCTCTTCCTTCACAAAATGAGGTTAGAGATAATCCTTCAACTGATCCTCCAATTCGGCTCAGGCCACATCTTAAGGATCTTCCACATCCTCAGAGGATCAAGTATGATATTCTGGCTCATTTGAAGCGCATTCCAGCCCTTCTAAGTGTATATGATGCTTTACAGTTATCAAAAGAACTTAGGAGAGCACTAGTTATGGCTTTGATGAGTCCAGATTTTTATAAAACTGAAATTGATCAAGTAGAAGTGCAACCGCCATCACCAAAAGTTTGTGAATCTTGTATAGTATGTATCACTTTCGATTATGACGATCTCCAACTTGGTTTTAAGTTTCACAATCGACCTCTTTATGTATCAGGCATAATTGGTGATACTTTTGTTACTCGAATTATGCTTGATTGTGGTTCGGCTGTAAATCTTCTTCCTTTGAAAACAATTAAAGCTATGGGGATGAAAATTCAACAATTGTCACCATCAATGTTGACAATTCATGGATTTAATCAAGTTGGGCAAAAGACCCTAGGCACTATTGCATTGAAGGTAGAGATTGGAGAGAGCTTTACTCAGATGCTCTCTTTCATGTTATTGATGCTGATACTTCTTACAATGCCTTACTTGGGCGTCCATGGCTTCATACATATGGTGTCATTCCTTCCACTCTCCATCAATGCTTTAAATTTAGCAAAGATGGGGTGGTAAAGAAAGTCTTTGCAGATTCTAATCCATTTAGAGGCGATGAAGTAAATTATGCTGATGCAAAGTTTTACAAGACAGCAAATGTCACTACCTCTCAAGATGTGGATGATATGAAAACAGATAAAAAGGGGAAAGCCTGTGAAGATTCAAAGCCACAAAGTTTTAAAACTTTGAAATCATTAAAAAAAATTCAAGTTAAATTGGCTTCCCATCCTTCTTTTCAAAAGGCAAAAGAAGCTTCAAGTTCAAAAGCTTTCAAACCAAAAGCAATTTTTAGGTACTTACCTAAAAACCAAAGAAATCCTGATCAGAAAGCATTGGTACCACTCCAAGATACAATGGCAACGCTTATGACAAGTTACACTTGTCCTCTTCGAAGGATAAGTCAGTCCATTCCAGAAAGTAATATTATTATTACAACTACATTTGGAGAGGATGAAAGTCAAAATAAGTGAGTTGTTGTCTTCAAAAGAGAAACATCATTGCCATCGACATCATCTGCTCCATTAAAGGTGAAAGCTAAAAAGCAAAAAGTCTTTTATAAAAAAGACAAAAGGCAAAATAAAAATTCATCAAGGAGATGGTATTCTCAAAGCATCTTTTGCCAAACCAGAAGTCTTTACTGAAGAAGAACAGGCTATGTTTGCAGAAGCTGAAACCAGTTCAAAATTGACTTGTGTCTCAGTTTTTCAGCGACTTGGAGGTACTTCAAATTTTCAATCTCAAAATTTTAAAAAGAATAAAAAGTGGAAGCTTAAAAAGAAAAAGCAGCAAAAAGTAATCTTTAAGCAAATTGAAAATTCTTGTAAAAATGAATGCACTGAAGAAATTGCACAAGTTAATTCTATTTCTTATGAAAAAGGTCTTTTTGAAGACCTATCAAATTTTAATCAAGAAGTTAATCATTTACAGGAGGAGTCTTTGGAGTTTATTGACAATGTTCAACTAGCACCACCCCAAATTGAAGACAGGGGTCAAGCAACTGTTGATGAACTTTGAGAAATTAATCTTGGTACAGCTGAAGATCCTAAACCTATCTTTGTTATCACTTTGCTAACCCCTGATGAATTGCAACAATATGATAATATTCTTCGAGAATATCAAGATGTATTCGCATGGGGATATCAAGATATGCCCGGTTTAGATCCAAAAGTTGCAGTTCATAAGTTAGCTGTATCAGATCAAAAACGTATTGTAAAACAAGCTCAACGTCGGTTTCGACCAGAGCTAATTGTGCAAATTGAAGCTGAAGTGGATAAATTAATGAAAGCTGGACTCATTCGGGAAGTTCAATATCCTACTTGGCTTTCTAATATTGTTCCTGTTAAAAAGAAAAATGGACAAGTACGTGTTTGCATAGATTATAGAGATTTAAATGATGCATGTCCTAAAGATGAATTTCCACTTCCAATTACCAAATTATTAGTGGATGCCACTACTGGATTCAGTGCTTTATCATTTATGGATGGTTTTTCAGGTTACAATCAAATCAAATGGCACCCAAGGATGAGGAGCTTAATGCTTTTCGTACTCCTAGAGGGATATATTGTTACACAGTAATGCCTTTTGGTTTAAAAAATGCAGGAGCAACTTACCAATGAGCCATGACTATTGTTTTTAATGATATGCTTCATAATACCATTGAGTGTTATGTTGATGACTTGGTTGTTAAAACCAGAAAAAGAAAACACCATTTATAAGATCTTAGAAGAGTCTTTGATAGACTCTGAAAGCATCAACTTAAGATGAACCCTTTAAAATGTGCATTTGGGGTAACATCTGGGAAATTTCTCGGCTTTGTTGTAAGATATCGAGGAATTGAAATTGATCCCACTAAAATTAAAGCAATATTAGAGATGCCTCCCCCTCGAAACTTACGAGAATTACGAGGATTACAAGGAAGGCTAGCTTATATAAGAAGGTTCATCTCAAATTTATCTGGAAGATGTCAACCTTTTTCAAGGCTAATGAAAAAAGATGTACCATTTATATGGGACCAAGCATGCCAAAATGCTTTTGATACCATTAAGGAGTATTTATTAAAACCCCCAGTATTAATGGCTCCTATTAAAGGGAAACCTTTAGTCCTTTACATTGCAGCACTTGAACACTTCTTGGGGGCTTTGCTTGCACAAAATAATAGTGAAGGAAAAGAAAATGCCCTTTATTATTTGAGCAAAACACTTGTGGGGGCAGAAAATAATTATTCTCCAATTGAAAAAATATGTTTGGCCTTAATTTTTGTTGTTCTAAAATTACGACATTATTTGCTTGCCCATACTATCACTTTAATTTCAAGAGCAGATCCTCTTAAATATTTAATGTCAAAACCAGTATTATCAGGACGCTTAACCAAGTGGTCTATGATATTATTGAAATTTGAAATTAAATATGTGCCTCAAAAAGCATAAAAGGATAGGCATTGGCTGATTTCTTAGCTGCACATCCTATTCTTGATAATATGGAATTACCAGAAGATTTGCTTAGTGAAGAGGTTCTTTCAATAGAAACTTCATCTTGGCAACTTTATTTTGATGGGGCAGCAAGAAAACGAGGAGCGGGGGCAGGCATAATATTTGTTACACCATCAGGAGGCTTAATTCCATATTCATTTTCTCTCTTGACATTATGCACAAATAATGTAGATGAATATAAAGCTTTAATCATTGGCCTTGAAATTGCACTTGAAATGCATATTGATTGCTTACAAGTATTTGGTGACTCCCAATTAATTGTCAAGCAATTAAATGATCAATATATGGTTAAAAATGTTAACTTAGTTCCATATTATCAAAGAACTAAGTATTTAATGTCACAATTCCAAGACATTCAAATAAACCATATTTTTATATCAGAAAATGATAAAGCTGATGCTTTAGCCAATTTGGCAGCATCTTTAACATTTCCTGATCAAAGGGGATATACGAATTACTGTTGGGGAACGTCGTTTATTACCCCCTACTTTGAAACGGATGGAGGAAACGGATACTGCTAATGTGGTTACAGTTTATGAAATTGAGGAAGATTCCGATTGGCGTCAACCTATCATTGATTATCTTCAACATGGAAGATTACTAACTAATCCTAAGAAAAGAGTTGACATCAAGCGACGAGCTATTCGATTTGTCTACTTAAATGACACATTGTATAAAAGATCTTTTGATGGGATTCTTCTTAGGTGTCTCTCAAAAGAAGAAGCAACACATGTTCTTTATGAGACTCATTCAGGAACCTGTGATGCTCACCAAGCTGGTCCTAATCTTGCGGCACAATTAAAAAGGTTAGGCTATTATTGGCCAACTATGGTTCAAGATGCTATGAAATTTTCAACTAGTTGTAAAGTTTGTCAACTACATGGAGATTTCATACATCAACCTCCTCAACCCCTTCATCCTACAATTTTATCTTGGCCATTTGAAACTTGGGGTTTGGATGTTGTAGGTCCTTTTAAACCTCCATCCTCACGTTTACATAAATATATTCTTGCCGGAACGGATTACTTTTCTAAATGAGCCGAAGTTGTGCCTCTAAAAGTAAGGGCAGAAGGTGTGGCAAATTTTATTAAAAACCACATAATTTATCGTTATGGGGTTCCGTCAAAAATAATATCAGATAATGCCCTATACTTTAAATGCAAACCAATTGCAAAATTGTGTGAAAAGTATAAAATCCAACATGGACGTTCTGCAAGTTATAATCCATCTGCTAATGGCCAAGCATAAGCTTTTAATAAAGTGCTTGGTAAAATTCTTAAGAAGATGGTATCAAAAAATAAAAGAGATTGGCATGAACGTCTCCCTGAAGCTTTGTGGGCCTATAGAACTACTGTCCGTACGTCTACAGGATGTACACCATATAATTTAGTTTATGGTTTAGAAGCAGTACTCCCATTAGAAGTTCAATTACCATCTCTTAGAATAGCCACTCAATTAACAATGCCAGATGAAAATGCAAAAATAAGATTGGCTGAACTTGAAGCACTTGATGAAAAAAGATTGGCAGCTCAACAAAAACTTGAAATTTATCAAGCTCAAGTAGCAGGTGCTTTCAATAAAAAGGTCAAATATAGATCCTTCTTAGTGAGAGATTTGGTTCTAACTGTATGGAGACCCATAGTCATCACTAGAAGGACACATGGAAAGTTTGAATCAAAATGGGAAGGACCTTATGTCATTACCAAAGTCTTTCCTAAAGGAGCTTATGAGCTCTCCAATTCTGAGGGTAAATGCATATACCCTTGTGTCAATGGAAAATTTGTGAAGAAATTTTATGTATAGGTAAGTAATTTACTTATCTTGAACTACGTAAGGCTTGATCCCATAAAAAGGGTACATAGGCAGTCTAGAAATTAAAATAGATGCAGCCACAACATAAAATAAAATAAAAATTTCCACCAAAGACATGTTTATGTGGCTAAACTAATTCATGTGCAAAAAAAAAAAAAAAAAACTCCTGGCCCGCAAGAGTTTAAACTGTGAATGGCTAAATTTAATTTAAAAAATATACTCCTAATCCGCACGAGTATAAACTGTGAATGGCTAAAAAGTATCTATTATATTTTCCACTTGTGGAAAGAAAAAAATTCTTTTGTGTACAATTTTAATACTATGATAATTGTATGTAAGAATTTTAAATAAACTTCAACACTCTAAATTCACAAGAGTATAATCTGTGAAATAATATAAAATGGGTGTCCATTTAAAAAAAAAAATTATTCCAAATAACTAATGGTGGATAATGAAAAAATAATCAAAGAAAAGCTAACAAAGCTTCTAAATATGGGGGATAAAAAAATATATATAAAAATAAAAAAAATTACAATCAAATTACTCTTTCTTTTGACAAAATGAAACTAAGGAAGCTACTAGCTTTTGAAACTCTTCATCTCGAGACTTGTTACAATCACTAACATGCTCAATTGCACGAAGTTTTTCTTCATTTGCATTAATTCTGGACTGGTGGAGGTCTTGATCTAATTTATTTTGTTGTTTTAAGGATGCTTCTAAATTTTTTATTTTTTCCTCAAGAGAAGTCTTTTCAGTTTCGAATTGTTCTCTTAGAAGACGAGCCTTTTCTTCTGCTTTTAAGACAATTGATTCTGAAGCTTTCAGTTTCTCCAAGTTGTTGTTGAAATTTGATAACTATGAGTTGAAAGCCTTTTTAGTTGCCAAACACTCTTCATGACGATAAACCAAATTCTGAATAAGAGTCCTGTCTACTTCAGCACCTTTTCCAATGATTGCAGCATCCGATGAAAACTTTGTAGCCAATTCAAAAGAATGATTAACAATACCAGCAAACCAGTCAAGTCCATTCTTACCAAAATCCATTTCCTTGATTAGTGCATATAATAGACGAAGCAAAATGTCAATATTTGAGCAATGAGCAAGTATCTTGCCAAGAGATGTAGCAGAAGAAAAAATATTGGAAATATCCTACAGCATGCCTGTGATGTAATCTCGTGTACGAATATCCACTTGTTGGTCAAAAATTTCAGAAATAGACCTCTGGATATTTTGTAAAGATGAAACACGCTCAACTAAAGAGGGAAGATCATCATACAAATCTGCAACTAGATAATCTTTAGGGCTTCCATAATCAACAAGCTCTTCATTTTCAATGTTTTGAGCAATTACTCCTTCAGTTGGAATAATAGAGTCATTCAAAGTTTTAAACTCTCCAACAAGGGTAGAATCACTAGTATCAGTAATGATTACATCTTCAAATGGAGGATTAATGTCACTAGTGTCTGTATCATCTGAATCATCAAACCTTTCATATCGGGCCCTCTTGAAGTTCACATCTTTGTTACTATAAGTAGAAAGTGATCTCCCTGCTCTCACTTTTCTCCTTTTAGTAAGGTGAGAATCTTCACTATGCTGTAAATTAGGAGTTGAATCAGCATCAGAGAGTGGAATTTCTTGTCTCAAGCCTATAGAAATTTCTCGTAACTTTGACACTATAAAAATTGGCTTCTTGTTTTCATAAGGGCGCTTTGTCAAAGTTACGTAAACTTTATGTACAGATTGCCCTAAATATGGAGTACAAATCCTCATCCACCATCTACAATACCACCATGTGCATGTTCCCAAATGACTTGTACGTGGAATGTAAAAGTATGCAGTTGTGTACCGTCTGAGAAGTACAAACTGTGCTTTTACCAAGTCTTCAATGCCACACTGCCCTCTTCGAGATACACTAAAGTGAAGCTTATTCGAGGGAACACGCTGATCAAGACCAAATTGGCGAGCAAATCTGTTAGGGTAATATGGTTCTAACCACAAATTGTTATCCATTCGTACGAGCAGTAGTGAAGAACGCATACAAACCAATAATTCAAATTTATCATCTGGTAACTTCTCATCATCTATAAACGAAGAACCATGATCTTCAGTAAAAGTTGTGGGACGATAAATCACACATTGGTCGCTTCTAAAGATGAATCGAGCCTGAGAAATACCCATATCTTTAGCCTCAATACCAGCATATCTTGCTAAAAGTGGATAGCTTTCAGGAAATTCATTATCAGCACGAGCTCGATACAAAGCTGGAAAATGCTCTCCTAACCAACCAATTACATAATGGATTGGAAGACATGGATTAGCCAAACCAGGACCACGAGGATGGGTAGCAACTTCTCCAAGACCACGGTATATATAACCCAATACTGTAGGTGCAAGTGAAACCCTTACCCCTTGTGCCAATAAAGAAGCCATATAAAGTATCTCAGGTCTCACTGAATTATTAGCTGAAAGTAAAACAAATCTACTCAACCAAAATGCTAAAAAAGCAACCAATTCCCCCTCTTTTGATATCTCCCAAGTTAGTTCAGGAATTTTTGAATTCCTTTGTGGCTTTGGGACAATAAGCTGTTTACCTTCACCATAAGCCCCATACAAAATTTTCCCTCGATAAAAATGCTGAATCCAATGATCCCAATATACATACTTTCTTTTAGAAAGTTCACACAACTTGCTATGAATTCTTAGAAGCTCTACAACTGTTGATGGGTACAGTCCTTTTCCATATGCATCTTTTCGGAGCAATTCTTGATTTGAAGGTATAAACTCTTCATAGGGGACACCCAAAATTGATAAGCCACCGATAACCTTCAAATCATATAAAGAAATACTCATTTCACCATCTCCATGATGTAGAGTATTGGACAAAGGACCCCATAATTCACAAAATGCCCTCCACACATCTTTGTTGAATTCATATGGATACTGAGAAACAGCTATAGCACCATATATCCCTGCATGGTGTAATACGCTTCCAAAATCTTGTAAAATTAATTGAGTCCATTCTAGTACACCAAACTGGAAAGTAGCTCTACCTCGAAAATTAAATTCAATTCCCCAGTTTTTCTTCTCTTTAAGCATTTTGTAAAGAATTGGGTAAAAGTCTTCATTTACTCGTACTTGACAATCTCCTTCCCAGTCATTATTCACATTAACAAGAGTATAAGCTTGAAAAGAGGCTCCAAAATTCTTACAAACCTTGATAACACCATCTTCATCTTTTGGGTTAAATTCAAGAAACCCAGAATTGATGTCTGCAGTTTGAAGCCAGGTAGCTTGACTTTCCGGGGGCATGTTAATTGTGATTGTACTTAGAGAAGTAGATCTTTTATATTCGAGGCCAAAGTTCAATTCTTGTCCATATTCGTCAAGTGCCCGTTGAGAACAAAGTTGATCATGTGGATCCATTTTCTGAAAATAAACATGTACATGTGTCATAAAAAAATAATAAAATAAATAACATTTTATTATAAAAAAAATTTCAAGCTTTATGCATGTAAAGTCATTACATACATAATGCTTGAGGGGGCAACTGTTGAACCATAAATTTTATTAAAAAATTAATAATAAATAAATAAGCATTCTTATTTATTTATTATTAAAAAAAAATTCTCTATGTTTTGAATTTGACCATTTGGCATTTAATCATTTATGAATTAGCATCCATTAAATTGATATTTTTATTGATGGGTTAAAATCCATTAAATAATTGATTTTATCCATGGGTTAATATCCATTAAGTTATTGGTTTTATCCATGGATTAATATCCATGGATTAATACCCATAACCCAAATTATGATGGTTATTGCTTAGTGGGTAAAGGGAGTTATTTAATCCAATGGTTATTATTCAAGGTGGGAGAAGTTACTTTATCCAAGGGTTATTATTCAAAGTTAAAGTGACCAACGGTTATAGGTTGATTTCTTTTACTTTTTGAATATAAAAAGAAAAAAAAAGATGAGAAAAAAGTTAGAGAAGGAGTGGAAGAAAGCATTCGGTGGAAAAGAGTTAGAGAG
>JAESVK010059720.1:833-40792 GCA_017140935.1 Hamamelis virginiana | reverse complement strand
TTACAGTAGCTTTTCATTTTCCAAGCAAGGTGGTGGTTCATAGTTTCATTTTAAACTTCAAGTTTTAGAAGCTTAGTCACTGTTTCAATTCACAATGGAATTCAATCCATGTTTTGTGCAACCAAGCACTGTAAGTATCTCTAATCATCTTTCAGTTTTAGTTAATTTACTTTTAATCAATGAAATGTGTTATTTCTAATCTGTTCATCTCAATTTAAATTATTGTTTTTACTTAGACTTTTTATACACTAGAATCCAAGAGGATTAATCCCTGTTCCTCGTTAATCGCCTAAATCCATTTAAAAGTAACTGACTAGGCATTAGAATATTTTCTAATTTCACGGCATAGGAGGTGCTGGAGGTCGTGTTCACACGGTCCTTTGAGCTTTAATAGGCTTTGACACGCCCACGCTAAGACCTTATTTCTAAGGTCTCGAGACCGTAATTTACACTGGAAACATAAATTTAAAGAGACACGTGAAGAAAGCATTAAGTGAAAATGCATCAATTCAATAACTACATTATTCTTTTCACTTTCAATATGAAGCATGAAAGTGTCGTGTGGTGTGGGCAGGGGCGGAGGGAGGGGGGGTGCTTGAGGGTCAGTTGACCCCACTGACTTTTGTAAAAAAAAAAAAAAATTATACTTTGGCCTGCCAGTCACACTACATCTCTTCACTTCCCCACCCATAATTTTCTCTCTTATAAAACTGAAAGCAAAATATCCCACATCAATTCAAACCATCCATCAATGGCTTCTCCTTTTTCTCCTCCTCCTTCAACTCTTCCACTCATATTTCTACTGCTTATAATTAGTTGTTGCTGCATGCTCATTGCTGCTAATTTCAATCAAGACTTTGACATTACATGGGATGATGGGCAGGGTAAGATTCTCAACAATGCCCAGCCTCTTACTCTCTCCCTAGATAAAACCTCAGGCTCAGGCTTTCAATCCAAGAATCAATATCTATTTGGAAAGATCGATATGCAGCTCAAGCTCGTCCCTGGAAATTCTGCTGGCATTGTCACTGCCTACTATGTATGTTAATTAATTCCTTCCCCTGCATCTCTCTCTCTCTCTCTCTCTCGCACTATATATAATGAGTTATGACTTTAATAGTTATTTTTCATGTTGTTATTTTCGATTAGAAAAATTAAATTTGTAGAAAGTTGAAGTTTGTGGACTTAATTTCTAGAATTAGGGAACATTAATATTTATTCAAAGGTTTTGACCCCACTCAAGAAGATTTTTGGCTCCGCCCCTGGGTGTGGGTCTAAGAAAAAAATAATAAAAAAAAGTGGTGTGTGCTTAAACAAAAAGCAGTAATATTAAGAAAATGAAAATGAGAATCTCTAGGTCAGTTGGTAAGAAACCGAGATCCATTGGTTTTTTTGGTTAGACCCACGCAAACCGAGGTCCATTATTCAATCATAAAATATTTTGATGGCGACTACAATTGGATGCTATCATACTTGTTTTACTGTTTGTATTTTAAAATCAAACCGTTAGATCACTATAAATTTTTATATGTATGATATATATACGAAAATTATTTAATTGATTAATAATAGATTTTTCAAAATATCTATCTCAATGGAATTGTACTAACATTTCAAAATACTAGATATCCTATAAGATAGGGTCATAGGGACATACTGTACACTCATAGGTTAAGTAAATTAAATGGCTAGAATAGAAAAGGGAAATAAATAAGGCACCGTTTGGACTTACTTTATATAAGTGCTTATTTGATTTTAGAAGTAAAAAAGCAAAAAATAAAATAACAGTGTGTGGTTAAAATTTTATTAAGTAAAAAAGCAAAATTTTCCCTTTAAGAAAGAAGCAAATCAAAATAGCTTTTAAAAGCAAACATCTAATAACAAATTGAAGCTCTAAAAAATCCGATGCTGTCTTCTCCACGCAAGACTCAACCTCTTCACTCGACACTCGACTCTCAAGGTATGCACTGTCTCTCTCTCCTCTCTCTTTCTCTCTCCTCTCCTCTCCTACACTCTCAAGTTCTAAGAGCAAAAAGTGTAGCCACTGTTTGTATTTGCTTTTTATCGATTAAACGAAAAGAGCAAAAAAAATTAAAAAGAACTTTTTTTTTCTTATTAAAAGTATTTATTAAAGGTAAATCCAAACGGTGCCTAAGAAAATGTTATGCATCACTACAAACTATCGTTACATGTATCTCTAAAAAAAAAAAAAAATTGTAAATTTTCAAAACTATTATAGTATTATTTTATGATTTTTCAAATTATTATTATTTTTTTCTTGTATGGATACTTTTAGTTATTCATTGTAGCACATGTAACATTACTCAATAAATATCTAAGACCATTGAAAGCCAGCAGGAAAAAAGATAAGCGAAGCGATGCGACTGAGCAAATAGTCTCGCGCCCTGGCCTTCCTGGAAGGGAGGAAAGTTCCTAGAAATAATTAATAACGAATCCATTAATTGAAGCTTAGGCCGGAAGGAAAAAAAGAAGAGAAAACAGGGGTGATGTGACTGAACAAGACTTACACTAGTGGCATTCCTGGAAGGAAGAAAATTTCCTACTGTGAGAGAGAGAGAGAGAGACTGAGTCTCGAAAGAGATTGCTTTGCAGATGTGTTATCCATTTATAAAGTTATAAGTAGAAGGAAAAGCATCTATTAAGTCTGTGGATGGACTGCTCCTCTTCATTAAAAGCTGAGTGCATGGTTTGCCAACACGTATTTAAATGAGTTTGTGGAAAGGACTAGCAACGTTAATGATTAATCATGGGTGGCTAGACACCGTGGACTGGGATAAAAGGAAATCAATTAGACATTAAAATTAAAATTAATTTTATATATATGGGGTTTAAAAATTAAAATTAATTTTAAATCTCTGTTTTTATATATATGGGGTTTAAAAATTAATTCTACCTTATTATCATGTTAGATGATTTATATAATTTTATTTAAATTTTAATCTTAAAACATAATAAAAAGTAGCATAGAAATCGAAGTCGACCTACTTTATATAAGAATCATCTTTTTCAACAACTTTCAGAGTGTCCCATGGAGTAATTAAATAAAAATGAAGTAAAGAAATCTACTTCCCTTGACCAATATGTTTATGTGAGTCTGAATTCTCTGCTTGGGTTTAGATGTGCTTGGATGATGTACATAATCTGAATGCTCTATTTTTCACTTGAGTGATGTGCAGATGAGCACATCACACAAGCACCAAGCAAACCCAATCAGGAAATCCTCATTTTGTTTCTGTGTAAATAATTGAACCGACCTTTATTTATCTCTTATGGATATTTTACAGCACCACACGCTTCTTCATTTTAATACCCAAGCAGGGCTGAATATTTGGTAATGGAATTTTTTCAAACGTTCACCTAACAATGAAAATTCATCAACTTCTTAACCAAAAGCGAAAATTAATGAAGTCAAAGATTTAGGTATCTCGCCAGCTAATTTGTCCTTTATTAATTTATAATCATATCAAGGATTAATTATTTGTGGTTTCCTGCTCTGCAATTTGTTCCTCAAATTTAACAAAGCTAAGCTATTAGGGTTATTGATGATGTCAAAAATAGGTAAACGATTAGTTCGCTTGAGTCGGAGACTTGGCAAGGTTAGATTCCGACCCACTTACACCGGTGTGGTGTTCTTACAAAACTTTGACGAGCAAGTCAGTTTTTAGAGCTAATGTAGAGAAAAAGTGTAAGAAATATGGTGGTTCTTACTTACTTTGAGAAGGAAGTGATGAAGCCTTTTATAGAGTGGTCATTGAGATGATCACTTGAGTGTGATTTCCCCTCATTAAAGATTAACTGTGGTCTGATTCGACATTCATTTAAGATCATTTATGATCAATTAATGATCATAAATGCCTGCCAATTAATGACCTTAAATGCTTGCTAATATCTGTCGTCAGAGTCATTTAATGAATATTCCATATGTACAGTTGGTTCTGAACCGTATCTAAGGGCGGTTTGAAGAGATCAGGTAACAAACACTGGTCGGGTTACTTCTTTGTGATCGAGTAGATATTGTTTGGTCATTGATTGGGTATCATCTTGACCACGTGTCAAAACCAGGAAACATGATGGTTTTTACCCTCTTCAGTTGCCCTTACTTCCAAAATGGTGACATTGGAGCAGTTTGTGGAAGTACCATAGATCAGCAAACCAAGCGTCGAGGAAATCAAACAAGGGATCGGTAAATACATTACAGATCGGTTGCATGCTTATAACCCATTTTCACGAACAGGATAAATCTTGGAAGCATTGTAATCTATGACCAAAGAATCTACTGATCGGGTGACGGGCGAAGGATTACCGTGTCGTTTTATCCAAGGGGATCAGTATTTGGGTATATACATTTTACACATTTGTAGAGGAACTGATCGGTACTCGAAAACCAGATGCCGCTTACATCAGTAGTTGAAAGGGCGGCTTAGCCATTAATGGCAGTTCAATGCTTGAGGTGTCAGATGCTGCCTCAGAAATCGTGTTCGAGGTGACGGTTAGCAGGCGTAATGATGATCCAGTCGTCAGGTTTAATCACGATCGTTGGATAAAGACACGTGACGTTTATCCAAGGGTAAGGGTAAAACGAACCCATTCCCTCTTACTCTTCGTCTTCTTTATTTCAAAAAAGTCCCGTCGGAATCCTCTCAAGTTCACCGAAGATAAAGCACAATTCCAGTACTTTTTCGCTTCGATTTTGCCATTTTTCTGCCTTCTACACCGATAAAAGGTCTTTCGTGCCCTTTTCTTCGTTGTTATCGGTTATTCTCTTTCTTAAACCTTTATTTAATATTTTTAGGATTTGCAATCATTTTTATCGAGTTTTCCGACCAAAACCTTGAATTTTTCGGTGAAACTCTTGAGTTTTCCGGCGAAATCAAACACAACTTCTGATAATGTTTGGTCGGGTTCCTCATGTCAACCGACCCAAAACAGATAATCATAGTGGCTCTAGAGACAGTACATAAGGTTCAAGGCATGATACTTTAGATGTAGACTCAATTCAATCCTTTCCACCAGAACCCATTTGTAATCAAAGGGTCGAAGAACCCTTCCCAATCCTCCATTTCCTTTCGTTCACATAAATCTTCTAGGGGAGGAGAGAGAATTGGAACTTAGGGGGTAGTATCATATTCAAAACTCAATTAGGATTTGAATCTCAGGATTTGAGATCCGTGCTACCGACAACCTTCCCGGTGTGGTTTGTTTTTATGAAGAAGCTTTTAAGATTGGCCTTAGGCTTCTATTACAACCCTTCATTAGGGAAGTACTTCACAGATTAAGAATAAGCCCGGTGATGCTGACGTTGAACTCTTGGAGGGTGCTCCTTGGGTTCTTGGTGATGTGGAGATCTCTTGGATGGACACTAAACTTCGCCGATTTGAAGTTTATCTGTTTCGTAATGGAGAATGCCTGGGCTTCCCTTGGCTGGTGGTACCTTGGCAACCGGACAGGCAGGCTGGGTATAGGTGATCTCCCCTATTCAATCAAAGGGTGGAAGAATAAGTTTTTATTTGTTAGTGGCCCAGGATGGGAGTTCGGGGTAGATGAACAACAGATTTTTCCCATTCCCAGGGAATGGAGGCCTTAACCAAGTTTTGTTTTAAATTTTTTGGATAAGATACTTCTACTTTTTTCAATTTACTAATATCATGATTTATCTAACAATAATTCCTATCTTGGTACAGTTGATAAAATCACTCGCTGTCCGACCTTAACCGAAAGCATTATTGGTCAGATCGATCGTTTGACAAGAGTTGAGCGGGGTTTTAATGCTTTGCGCGACGATCGAACCTGGGTTCCTTTTTACGTGGAACATCAAAGTCTGGTAGAACCAATGGAAGTTGTTCCTCTGGACATCAGCCACTTAATGGTGGACGGACAGCCGATCGGTCCATTTATTTAACGATTAAGAAATTTTGAGATCGGGGTAAGTGCTCATGAAGCTGAACTCAGGATCTTAGGAGAAATTAGAGGTCGGAGAGACAGACAACGTGTAAGGAGAAGAAAATGAAGCGGGCCTCAAAGAGATATCCTGAACTTTTTGTCTTGTAAAAAACGTCTCTCTCATTTCTTCCTTTTATTGAATTTTTGTTTTGCGCAGATATGAATATCAATTTCACAGATAAACTTCGGGGATCAATTCCTTAAATGGCCAATCCTACTCCTTCGACGTCCCAACCAGTCGATGCTGTTCACCGGGGTACTTATCCAGTCAATCGGAAGAAGAGGCCCCGACTTGAGACAAAAGGCCCTTTAGATGATAATCCTCGAGCTACTGAGGAGGTCAGAACTGGATCAGCGACTGGTTCTGGACATGGAGCTCGTTCTACCCGTTATTTCGCTGAGGAATGGCTCCAATTTGGTTTTTCATCTTCTGCCCTCACAATTCCAGGGCTTCATAAAGAAATCTCTTTTTTGATCGATCCTTCAGCATGCCTGAAGCTCATGTCGGGCTCTTTTCTTTCAGCTGATCGGTTGACTCTTCAGAAGACACCACCTTTAGATCTTCCTGAAATAATTTCCAGTTCAGTGGTGAAGGTATTTTTTCTCTCATTTTTTTCAGTTTTTTAGTGATATTTTCACAGAACTGTTTTTTAACCAAATTTATCTTGATAAAAGGGGCTCTCATCGGGCTACACCCTGTACGTGAAGCTAGGGAAGCAAATAAGGCCAAGAGGTCAATTGAAATCGTGGTCGAGAAGCTGAAAGCTGAGGTTAAACGCCTGGCCAAAGAAGTCCAAGACGGTAAAGTCGCTTTAGAAATTTGAAGCTTTTTATAAAGCCCGGGAAGAAGAATTCGTGAAGAAAATCAGCGATATGGAAGCAGAGTTGGTCAAAGCTCGAGACGCGAGAAAGAGATCTGTGCTAAAGCTATTGTTGATTACCGATCTTCAGATAAGCTCAAGGCTTTTGTCATGAAGGAGACTGGAACATTTCTAGTCCAGGGGTTTGAAGCTGCTCGAGGTCTAGCCGCTAAGCTTCTTCATGGTGCCGATCTATCTAAGATGACATTTGAGGAGCTTGCAGCTTAGACTCTTGTAGAGGAAGTTCCTATTGATCTGGAAAGGGATGAGGAAGAAGTTACCGGCGATAAAAAACACACCAGTAAAAACACTCAAATCCTGACTTCCCCAGTCTCCGGAAAGACCGCCGATCCTGTAGACATCCATTTTTGACCATGAGTATGGTCATGAATGGTTGCCTGTGATTAGAAATGAAATAGGGTGTTAAAACCATAAATTGCCAGTTTTACCCTTTTGTGGGTAATTAGGTTGAGGTCATTATCGCATGTAGGTTTTTAAGTCAGATTGAGTCGGTTCTTTTTGCATTAGGTTTTTATAGAGTCTAGGAACATCCCTGCAAAATTTCATTGCATTTTGAGTCAGGCTCGATAGGTAATTAGGTCTTTTGTGACTTAAGTGGCAGAATTGTCCTTTTGATCACAAAAGTCCCTAAGAGCTATCGAATTGGTTTCAGATTGTCCCGAGGTTTTGGCATAGGTAATTAGGGTGTATTTGGTAGCTAAGTTGGTCAATGGCAAGGCTTGTTGAGCCTTCTAACTCATGTTTGGCTCTTGAGGCTCAAAAGACCCTTTCAAGCCCAGATTAAGGTTTCGACCGGAAGTGACCGGGATTCGATCTTTTTATCAAACCAAAGCCTTCAAAGGTTTCAAAAAACTTTCTTAAAATGTTTTAAAACTTGTTTCAAGAAGAAGAAATGATTTCGAGACCAATCGGTTAGTGGATTTCAAAACCCTAAAAGGGCCCTATAGGCCTAAAACCGCTAATTGGCTTGGTTTCTCTCAATCCCTTGACTTTGGTTAAGGTTTTTCATCCTCAAACTCTTCTAGAAACATGAAGAATCGAATCACGATCGTTTTGGCGCTTGAATCGTCGAATTTGGACTTAAAACTGGACCGGAAAGCCGAAAACAGCCAAGACTGGTCGTCAGTGGCACAAACCAACCCTCCATGGACGGCCGCCACCCCTAAGGGACAGTCGCCACCCCTAAATGGACGGTCGCCACCCCTAAAGGTACGGCCAACCGTCCCTAGGTGGATGGTCATCGAAATCCTCGCCCAATAACTGCTAATTTTCAGTCTTTCACCTACCCGGGACTCTTCCAAGCCCTGCCATGTGTCTAGTTCGGCCATGGGGGCTTTTGGATGAGTATGAACACCTTGGAAGGCTGGTTTTGAGCCCTTGGATCATTCATAGGAGATTTAAACTCAGCCATTGATCAAACTCAAGCCTCCCTATAAATAGAGGGCCCTGAAATCAGTTTCAAGACACAGAAAAAGGCTTTAGAGAGCTATCTTGGAGAGTAGAGGCTTGAGCAATTGCACAAGCTTCCCCCATAGCACTCTAGCTTAAGTTTTAAAGTCCTTGAAGTCCTTGGAGTCCTTGGAGCTTGAGGAGAAGGCTTGGAGCTTGAGGAGAAGGCTTGAAGCAAGGAGGCAGAGAAAGAGGTTAGTAGTTTTGCAGTTTTCTTTTCTTATTGTTCTTCTTCTTCTTTTATAATCATGCTAGGTTAGGTTTTATTTCCTTTGTTTATGTAGGGTTTAGTTCATTGTTAGTATAGGGTTTAGTTCATTGTTAGCATGCATAGTTTCCATATTTCTTTAGTATACATGATAGGCTAGTTTAGTTTTTTTTTTTTTTTTTAATATGTATGCATATCTCTCTTCTTCCATTCTTCTTTAGTTATACCATATTAGGATTAAAAGTTAGGATTAGATACTCATATTTAGAATATATTTTTAGTATGCATGATAGAAGTTTGAGTCTTTTTCCATGTTAGTGTCCATGTTAGGGAATGCATGTTATTTATAACTTTATTCTTATTATGTCTTTTAAATATTGATGCTTGGGATGATATACAAATTGTGTTCGAGGGATTATGCAAAGGTAAGTCTCTTCCCTTGTGTTAATTTGAATGAACATGATTTGAGTTTATGGTATTTTATGCATGTCATCATTAGGTTGCATTTAAAGCATTTTTCACCATTTTTTATTCATTGTTTTAGGGTTTTAAATACACTTCAAGATTACTTTCAAATCTATCCATGGATTTAAAGTAACCTAAAAGTGCATTAAAACTCATTTTTTAGGCTTAAATCAACTTAGAAATATATCTAGGTTCCCATAGCTAACTTAGATTGCATTTAGGGCATTTTCATGCATTGATTAATTTCTTTAGTTGCATTTTTATTCATTTTCCAGAATTTTCCAGCATGCATTATGTTGATATTTAAGATTATATAGATGACTTTAGGATGTAGTTAGGGACTTCTAGGTTAGGGGAGCCACTTGGCTTCGCCTAGGACTCCCCTTTGTTGTAAAAAACTACATCAAAAGAGGAGTTTTGGCTTGTTTAAGAGTCCATTTTTGAGAGTTTTCAAATGAAAATCAAAGAAGTTGTTTTGGGATGAAACTCCCATTTTGAAAGATGAAGTATTTTAAACAAACACCAACTCTCGAAGATAGAGTCTTAGATAAGGTAGAACGCCTTCAAGGATATAGTTCATTACAATAGGAGAGTCCTAGGGTAATCGAACTACGTGGAATTTGATCTTTGTCAAGCAATTGATAAGGTACGTAGGCAGTCAATAGGGCGCAAGTCCAATCTTAGGATGACTCTAGTCTCCTAAGGTCTTTAGGATTTCTTTGATTTCTTTTTTATTTTATTATTATCTATTATCTAGTATTATCTACACTATTTTCAATGGTTGATTAGATAAATAGGATTGATATGATTAGATATTGATAAAGCCCAAACTTAATTAGGAGACCTTTAATTAGGGCGAGGTGGGTGCCTACAAGGAGTTCCTTGGAACCTTCCCACTTCGTAACCTAGCCCCCGAATTCAACTTGATTCGAAGACCATGCTTTTTCCAAAATATGGGGTCAATGTTTTATTGAAAATAAAACTCTTTTTGTGGTTTCCTTGTTCCCTAAAAATAAGGTGGCGACTCCTAGTTTTTTACAAACTCTCATCCCTTTTTCAAAAACCCAATCTTGAGTGGATAATAGAGAAGGATAAACGTGGATAATAGAGAAGGATAAATCGAGATGGATAAACATCATCCACAATCCACTCAAGAAAACACCCCCAAAGTGAACAAGAGGCCTCCCGATCCAGGTTGGCTGGTTCACAGATCCCTCTAATCCTGCCGATCTGGAGACCTTGACAAGCCGAGATCAAGCTATACCAATAGATTAAGTTTATTGTATTTTTTTGGATTTTTTGCTTTGAATTTGTGTAAGAACATTTTTGTTTAAATGGAATGCATTTTTCTTTTTGCACAAGTCATTATGATGGAAATTTTGTTGTAATGGTAGTCCTTGCCCTAGTTCGGGGTATGGGAAAGGAATTAATAATAAGGAGTACACCGAAGTAAATAAAATCGTGGAAATTTCCAAGTAGGAAAGATCGGTAAGAGTAAAGGGAAAACATTGTGATGTTTATCATAGTAGCTGAGGGTAAACATTGTAATGTTTATGCCCCCCGATCGCCTTGATCAATAGGAGCAAAATAATCTTTTTTGCTGGCCCAAGGTCGCTTTGGGACTTAAATTTTGTAGAATGCATGTAAGTAAAAAGGAACACCGATGAAAGAGTAGTAAAGAAGCAATTAATAAAGAGAAAACAAGAAAAGAATTAACATATAGTAAGACAATCAATGTCATAAAAAGATTCGCAAAGAGATCAGATTTTGAATATGTACCTACATTATAGAAATCAAAGTGATCATACAACAAATTTAAAAAGATCGGGAAACAAGAAGAGATGCAGCACAAAAAGAACAAAGAGTCATACAAGGTAATGCAATCGGGTAACAACATGTAGTCGGCTATGTCCCGTGTACAAAAAATGTGAAGAGTCCCTATTGGTAATATTTATTGAGATGAGTAGCGTTCCAAGGATGCTTGATTAGTTTTCCATCAAGATCGATGATCCAGTAAGTCCTTATACGGTTGTAATGCCGAACCTTATATGGGCCTTCCCAGTTAGGTTCTAATTTGCTTGGATTGAAGACCTTTTTGAGAACAAGTTCACCAAGTCGAAAATGTCTAGCTTTGACATTTTTGTTGTATGCTTGAGCCATTTTTTGTTTGTATGCAGCAATGCGAAGTCGAGTCGATTCTCGTTTCTGTTCCAACATGTCAAGAATGAAGCGGAGTTTGCGATCGTTCTTTTCTGAATTGAACGTTTCAATTCGGTAAGAAGGTATACCAATTTCAACAGGTATTACAGCCTCAGTGCCATAAGTGAGAGAAAATGGGGTTTCTTCTGTTGAAACTCAACTAGTAGCATGATAAGCCCATAAGACTGAAGAAAGGTCGTCCACCCATAATTCTTTGGCTTTCTCCAACATTTTTTCCAAAGAATGGATTATTGCTCGGTTAGTGACTTCGACCTGACCATTAGCTTGTGGGTGGTTGGGTGACGAAAAGTTGTTTTGAATGCCACGATCTTGGCATAGGCTTCGCAGTCCGGTATTGTTGAACTGGGTTCCATTGTCAGCAATTAAGATGTGAGGAATACCGAAGCGAAAGATGATGTTTTTTCAGATAAAACTTCTAATGTTGCTTTCGGTGATCCGAGCTACTGGTCGGGCTTCCATCCACTTAGTAAAATAATCAATAGTCTTGCTCCAAAATATACTTTAGATGGGGGTGAATAGAGTATAGGCAAATAAAAATGATTTAAAAATGGGATAGTATATTTATGAAATCTTGAACAATAACTCAACATTACAAATAACAAATAAATAACTTGAAATGAAAGAGATTGAGTGAGAGAGATTCAAACACAAGGATTTTAACGTGTTTCGATCTCCGTCTACGTCACCCCTCAAGATCTCCGTCAAGAGGTTTAATCCACTAACAAAACTCCTTCAAGGTGGAGAAACCTTTACAGCTGCCTTCTTTCAAAGGTGGAAGATACTCACCCACAACTTTCTTTAAAGGTGGAAGATTGTCACCCACAAGAGTTTCATAAAACCCTTAAGTTTCTCAATAAATACAAGATGATTGAGGAATAATACAATGAATGCTTCAACAAGCTGATTTGTAATAAATACAAGCATACTAATGACTTCTCAAATGCTCAATAAATATAGCTCAGTGAGATTCACAAAGAGAAGCTTGAATGATGAATGCTTGAGACTAAATGCTTTCAATAAATGATAAGAATATTGTAGGTGGTTCATAAATGAGAGCAAGAGCTCTATATATAATGAACAAGAGCCAAAATGGTCGTTTGAAAACCCTAGAGTCTGATTGGAAGAGAAGGGAGTGGTTAAGGCTCATTTAATGCTTGATTTGCTATAAAGAGAAGGAGCTGTTTTGAAGTTGCAGAGTCATTAGTCGACTAAGACAAGATGGTTAGTGGACTAGCTTGTTAATTTCAAAAGGTTTTGGCTTTCTGGGCTCGGTTAGTCGACTAGGCACATGGTGTTAGTCGACTAGCTAAGTTAAAAAGGTTTGAAATATTTTATGGGTTTGTTAGTCGACTGGGAACACAAGGGTTAGTCGACTAGAAACTTTAAAAACCCACTTAGAAAAATTTATGGGATCGACTAGTCGACTACAAGAAGGTTCTTAGTCGACTACAAGAAGGTTCTTAGTCTACTAGTAACTCTGCTTCTCAAACATGGCTTCTGACCTGCTTTTAGTCAACTGGTAAAAGGGTTTTAGTCGACTAGAGAACCATTAGTCGACTAGTCCAAGGTGTTTAGTCGACTAGCTTAAGATTTCTCAAAACATTGCTTCTGACCTTCACTAGCCGACTAGGACTAAGGTGTTAGTCGACTAGAGAAGTTGAAATGTCAATATTTCTAAATTCTTAAGTCCAAATCAACTTATAATACTTGAGCAAGTTAATTAAGTGTTCCAAAATATTTTTTAGCAAGCTTTGAAAACATTTTCAAGTATGAATGCCAATGCAATATGAGTTAAAAGTGATTTTCTCTTGAGCTAGGCAATGTTGAACAATTGAGATGCATTATAATAAGTTCCTAATCACAAGGAGAGCAACTTGGCTTCAAAAGGTCTTCATAAGCTTGTCTTCAAGGATTGAACCTCATGAGCTTGACTGAACTTGAGCGCATCAAATTTCTTGGGATATGTTGAAGAGCTCCAACAAGATATATGACTTCAAATCTATGGAGACAACACTTAACCATTTGTTAGATAGAAAGTATGGTTTATTTATCATCAAAATTAGGTCAAAGACCTAGGGACTAACAAATAGCTACCACCAAAAATTTCTTTTTCTCTTTTGAAGTCGGGAGCGGACTAACTATATCGATTCCCCATTGGGCGAATGGCCAAGGACTTGAGATCGGTGTAAGCTTAGTTGGTGGATAATGCAGGATCGGTGCGAAGCGCTGACACTTGCCACATTTATGAATTAGGGTAATAGCATCTTTCTCCATATGTGGCCAACAATAACCGTGTCGAATTATTTTTTGTGCGAGTGATCGGCCACTGTCATGGTTTCCACAGATGCCTTCATGGATTTATAGTATAATATAGTCGGCTTCGTCGGGGAGCACACACTTCAGGAATGGCCCAAAGAGTGCGCGATGGTATAGACTATCATTGATAATGCAATACCAAGCTGCTCTACTTTTGAGTCGGCGTGCTTCAGCTCTATCCCCCGGAAGTGTTCCTGATTGGAAAAAATTTTTGATAGGATAGATCCACGAGGGATCGAGTTGAATGGTAAAGACAGGTTTATCGAGCATAACAATAAGAGGGTGTTCGGACAACTTGAAGACTATTGATCTGGGGAGATCGGTGTGAACTCTGAAGCAAGATCGGCTAAGGCGTTAGCATATTGATTTTCTTCCCTTGGAATCTGACTGATGGCTATCTGCGTGAATTTGTTAGAAGCTTCTTTAGCTTTGTTTAAATATTTTTGCATTGTGGGCTCTTTAGCTAAATAGATTCCATTAATCTGATTGACGACAAGTTGGGAATCACTGAACACATGAAATGTCGAATAGAGAGGTCGATCGCCATTTAAAGTCCAGCGAGCAAAGCTTCGTACCCTGCTTCATTGTTGGTAGCTTTAAAATAGAGCTTTAAGGCCACCTCAATTTTTTCTCCTTCAGGGGATGTTAACACCACTTCGACCCTTGAACCTTTGCAGTTGGAAGATCCGTCAATGAAAAAGACGCCAAGCTGAATGAGGCTGTAATTCATCGGTATTGGTAGCAAATGAAGTGGTCGGGATGACCTTTATCTCGACCTGTTGTCGAGAGTGAATTCGGCCACGAAATATTCAAGGACTAGCCCTTTAATTGAGAGTCAAGGTTGGTAATCAATGTCAAATTCGCCTAGTTCGACTGCCCATCGTATCATTCTACCCGACGTATCGCGTCTATGAAGAACATACCTCAAAGGTTGATCTGTGAGTACAACAATAGGATGAGCTTGGAAATATTGTCTTCACTTCCTAGCAGAAATAACAACAGAAAAGACTAACTTTTTAAGATAGGGGTACCTACTTTCAGCATTGATTAACACTTTGCTTATATAATAGATCGGTTTTTGGACACCTTGATCTTTTTGAATAAGTACCGAGCTTATAGCGGTCGGTGAGATTCCCAGATAGAAAAAAAATGTTTCGCCTTGGTCAGGTTTCGAGAGAAGTGGAGGTGATACCAAATACATTTTCAACTGCTGGAAAGCCTCTTCGGATTCAGGGGTTTATTGAAACTTCTTATTCCATTTTAGAATATTGAAAAAATGTAAACCCTTCTTAGAGGACTTTGAGATGAACCTATTTAGTGCAGCCATCCAACCTATAAGTCGTTGAATTTCTTTGATAGTCGTCGAAGATTCCATATCAAGTAGAGCTTGGATCTGCTCAGGATTAGCTTCAATTCCTTATTTGGTGACAAGAAAACCCAAAAACTTACTAGATGAGACTCCGAATGAACATTTGGTTAGATTGAGCCGCATACCGAACTTTTGCATGATCTCAAAGCTTCATCCAAATGTCGAATGTGATCGAGAGCCTTTAAGCTCTTGACAAGCATGTCGTCTATATAAACTTCCATGGTAAAACCTAAGAGAGCTAAGAACATCCTAGTCACCGTATGCTGGTAGGTCGATTCGGCATTCATCAGTCCAAAAAGCATTTGAGTGAAACAGAACATGCCATAAGCTTTTGATGAAGTCTTCTCCTTTTCAGCGGGGTGCATCAGGATTTGATTATAACCAGAGTAAGCATCCATGAAACTCAAAAGTTCGTGCCCGGTGGTGGCATCAACCATCTGATCAATACGAGGGAGTGGGAAGCTGTCTTTTGGGCAATCTTTATTGAGATCTTTAAAGTCAATGCATGCCCTCCAATTTCTAATTTTTTTTTTTTTTTTACCATAACACAATTAGAAAGCCAATCAAGATAAAAAACTTCCCGAACAAAGCCTACTTTGAGAAGCTTTTGAACTTAATCTTGAATTGCTTTAGATTTTTCTTCCGATGAAACCCTTTTCTTCTACCTGACGGGTTTGAAGGTCGGGTCGACTTGTAATTTGTGTACTGCGATTAAGGGATCAATTCCTGGCATGTCATCATGCCCCCATCAGAATATATCCCAATTTGCTTTTAAGAAAGCAACTGGATCAGTCTTTATGTGATCAGGAAGCTTGGATCCAGTTTTGGTGATTTTGCTCGAATCTGTGGGATATACTTGAATTTCAATCAGATCTTCTAGAGGGGCCAATCCAGAACTGCTTTCATCTCGAAGGTAATCCATTTCACACTCGATCTCCTGTGATTGCTATAGAGGATAATCGGGTTGAGGATCAACAGATTCATCTTTTTGGCGGGTGCTGGTTGACGGATCAGTAGAACTCGACATGGGAAAGTTTTGGGCAAATCCCTTGTTTGGCAATTCTTCCCCATAGGTCAGGAAAATGTTAAAACATGATCGGGCTAGAGCTTAATCTCCCCTAACTTCCCCTGTCCCATGGGTGGTTGGGAACTTTACGCAAAGGTGGAGCATAGAAGTAGCTGCCCCAATGTCATTCAAGGAAGGTCTCTTGATGATAGCATTATAGAATAACAGACAATTTATGACAATAAACGTCGCATCTCTCATTGCCTGAGTGGGGCAGTCACCAATTATGATCGACAGACATATCCACCCGACTGACTGTAGAGAAAATCCATTGAATCCGATGAGCGGGGTGCTGATAGGTGCAAGATCACTCACTTTTCTGCCCATCCTTTCGAAAGCAGTGATGAAGAGGATGCCATTCGAACTACCAATATCGGCTAAAATCTTACTCACAGCATAATTTGCAATGATCACTTTGATAACCAAAGCATCATCATGGGGCAAATGAACACCCATTTGGTCTTCATGAGAAAAAGACAAGAGACCGTATCGATTGGGTACATGATGAGCCAGACTATAAATTTGGTCAAATGGAGATGATTGGGCCAACCTGGCATACACTTTTATTGTCGATTTACTTTCCCCGGCGTAAGTAAAGCCTCCGTGTATTGTATCAATTCACCAGCAAGGTGTTATCGTTGATCAGGCAGTCTTTGGTTTTGATACATAATTAATTGTTAGTTGTTTTCGACTTTGGACTGATCAATGAACTCCTTCAAGAATCCCCTCTTTATGAGACGCTCTACTTCATTCTTTAAATCAAAACATTATTCGGTCAGGTGGCCATGATCTCGATGAAAGGCGCACAATTTATTTTTACCACTTTTCTTCGAATCTAATCTCATTCGCTGAAGCCATTTGACGAAAAGTTGGGTCTCAACTTCATTCAAAATGCTGTTGATCGGTAGTCGTAGGGGTGTGAAGGACTAAAATCGCCTAGGTAGAGATCGGTGACTATTTTCAACAGCGTCGTTTTTCTGCTTCTTATTTGCCAGTTTCTTATCATCGGACTCTCGATCTTTTTTGTTTCTGGGTTGTCTCTTGATTTTTTTTATTAGTGTCAAAGATTTTATCTACACTGATGTACTTTCTAGCTCGTTCCAAGAGTTCAGTTAGAGTTTTGGGCTATTTCTTCGCGAACGAGACCCTAAGGCTTTTTGTCTTCAAGCCTTTCATCATGGCGGCTATGGCCACTCCTCCATTTAAGGCATCAATCTCTAGAAGGGCCGAACTGAAACGGTAAATGTATGACTTCAGGCTTTCCTCCTTCTCCTGATCAAGATTCAAGAGATGGGTAGCTAGCTGGTCTTTTTGGTCGGTGGCTGCTAAAGTGGACAATAAGAGATGTGCTGAGATTTTTGAAAGAGCTAATGGAATTAGGAGCCAACCTTTGGAACTAGGTTCGGGCTGGTCCTTTGAGAGTCATTGGGAAGGCTCGGCACATTATGGGATCAGAAATACTTTTAAGGACATGTGATCATTAAAAGTCAAAATGTTTTCCCTAGCATCTGTAGTACCAACATAAGAATCAATAGATGGTAACTTGAATTTATTGAGGAGAAACTTACGGAGAATTCTAGAAACAAATGGAGAAGTATTGTCTACATTCATCGGGTCTGGTCGGGTTTTGCGTGTCGGCTTATTCCTCTTCAGATATGGCGTAAATCGAGTTGGTTCAGGTCTGGTTCTTCTTAACGCCAATCCTCGTGTTCCAAGCGATCTCTCAGTCGCGTGATCACCGATTTGACGCTGACGTTCGAGATTGGTGGGTCGCCTCCGAGATCCAACCTCTGAACTACTTCCTTCATCCTCTTGACGTTTATTTCTTTCAACACGGAGTGCCGAACGTCTGCTATCAGCCACCACCCGTGAGGAGGGTTAGTCTCCTAAACACCTATTTGATGAGGCAAGACTAGGACTGGAGGTAGATGTTGAGGGGAATGATTGTGAGCCTCGTGGGACAAAAATATCTCCTGTTGACGGGTCAGCGTCTGGATGATCAAGGTCATAATTTCCATTTGTTATTGCATGTTGAGAAATTGAAGTTGGAAATGATTATTCGAGGACGATCCTATCTCGTTCCGAGGAGGAAGAGCCGCCGGAGACTAGTGAGAAAGACAAGGTTGTGAACTTTGGGGGGGAGGTCTCACCGGTGGCACGGGCAGCTCATCATGGGAAGCATGACTGATTTGGGGCAAAACAGCCAGGTTGTTCTCCATATTGGCGATAGCGTAATCGTCGTCGTTAAGAACTTCGGAATGTATGATCACCATTATAAATGGAAATCTTTCAAAGAGAAGAGCACCGAAAGAGTAATTTTTCGGGCCCCACGGTGGGCACCAAACTGATGATGTCAAAAATAAGTAAAAGATTAGTTTGCCTGAGTCGGAGACTTGGCAGGGTTAGATTCCGACCTGCTTACACCGGTGTGGTGTTCTTCTTATAAAACTCCGATGAGCAAGTCGGTTTTTAGAGCTAATGTAAAGAAAGAGTGTAATAAATATGATGGTTCTTACTTACCTTCAGAAGGAAGTAATGAAGCCTTTTATAGAGTTGTCATTGAGATGATCACTTGAGTGCGATTTCCCCTCATTAAAGATTCACTGTGGTCTGATCCGACATTCATTTAAGATCCTTTATGATCAATTAATGATCATAAATGCCTGCTAATTAATGACCTTAAATGCTTACCAATATCTGTTGTCAATGTCATTTAATGAATATTCCATATGTATAGCTGGTTCTGAACCGTCTTTAAGGAGCAGATCGAATAGATTAGGTAACAAACACTGGTCAGGCTACTTCTTCGTGATCGAGTAGATACTGCTTGGACTTAATCGGGTATCATCCTAACCACGTGTTAAAACCAGGAAACACGACGGTTTTTGCCCTCTTCAGTTATTACACTATATATCTTCATCTCTCTCTCTCCGTCTTTTAAGGGCCTAAAGTAGGTACCTAGGTGGCTTGCATTAAACAATTGAAATAATTCATATTTTGTATGCAGATTTCTGGATACAATTGAAACAACGAGGTAAAAGTGTAGGAGTTGCTTAGAAATTAAAACAGGAAAATTATGGTAGAATGAAGGGTTAATTCCGATTTAGTACCACGAACTTTATACTGATTTTCAATCCAGGCCACAAACTTTTTGTTGACTCGATTCAGTACCAAATTAAAAGTAATAAATTCAATTTGAGCCACACCATTAGTCTGTCCATCAAAATTGACGGAATATCTGACGTGGCAATGACATGGCATCTCAGTGCCACGTGTCATGCCACGTGTCAGTGCTACGTCAGCATTTAGTGCCATGTGTCAGTGCCACGTCAGCACCAACTTTCCTCTAAAAAAATCACGTGCTCATTAGAAAGTTCCATGCGTTAATTCCGTTTTAGTACCTTGAACTTTTATGTCAAGTTTCAATTTGGTCAACAAACTTTTAAATTAAAGTGATTTTAGGACAACTTTAAAAGTCCAAAAAAATTTAGAAATTGAAATAAAATTAAGGGTAAATTACAAAACATCCCCTTAGATTTTTTTTTTTTAAATGTCGTTGGCCTCACAAAAATAATGATTTATGTTCAACGTCTTTTGTTCGGCAAGCCTATTTTGAATGATTATATCTTCCGCATATGAACTCCAATTTGAGTGATTCAAGTTGCTGTGGAACGCCTTTATGTCATACTTTCAATTGCAACTTGAATTACTTAATTTTGCTTTGAAATGAAAAAGTTATACGCCTTCAAAGTTGAGAAAAAACTATTTATGTTCAACGTCTTTTGTTCGACAAGCCTATTTTGAAGGATTATATCTTCCGCATATGAAATCCAATTTGAGTGATTCAATTTGCTGTGGAAAGTTTTTATGTCATACTTTCAATTGCAACATGAATCACTTAATTTGGCTTTGAAATGAAAAAGTTATACGCCTTCCAAGTTGAGAAAAAATGATTTATGTTCAACGTCTTTTGTTCGGCAAGCCTATTTTGAAGGATTATATCTTCCGCATATGAACTCCAATTTGAGTGATTCAAGTTGTTGTGGAAAGTCTTTATGGCATACTTTCAATTGCATCTTGAATCACTTAATTTGGCATTGAAATGAAAAAGTTATACGCCTTCAAAGTTGAGAAAAAATTATTTATGTTCATCGTCTTTAGTTCGGCAAGCCTATTTTGAAGGATTATATCTTCCGCATATGAACTCCAATTTGAGTGATTCAAGTTGCTGTGGAAATTCTTTATGACATACTTTCAATTGCATCTTGAATCACTTAATTTAGCTTTGAAATGAAAATGTTATACGCCTTTAAAGTTGAGAAAAAATGATTTATGTTCAACGTCTTTTGTTCGGCAAGCCTATTTTTAATGATATCTACCTCATATGAACTCCAATTTGAGTGATTCAAGTTGATGTAGAAAGTCTTTATGACATACTTTCAATTGAAACTTGAATCACTCAAATTGGAGTTCATATGAGGAAGATATAATCCTTCAAAATAAGCTTGCCGAACAAAAGATGTTGAACATAAATAATTTTTTCTCATCTTTGAAGGCGTATTACTTTTTCATTTCAAAGCCAAATTAAGTGATTCAAGTTGCAATTGAAATTATGACATAAAGACTTTCCACAACAACTTGAATCACTCCAATTGGAGTTCATATGCGGAGGATATAATCCTTCAAAATAGGCTTGCCGAACAAAAGACGTTGAACATAAATAATTTTTTCTCAACTTTGAAGGCAAATTACCTTTTCATTTCAAAGCCAAATTAAGTAATTCAAGTTGCAATTTAAAGTATGATATAAAGACTTTCCACAGCAACTTGAATCAGTCAAATTGGAGTTCATATGTGGAAGATATAATCCTTCAAAATAGGCTTGCCGAACAAAAGACGTTAAACATAAATCATTATTTTCGTGAGGCCAACGCCATTTAAAAAAAAAAAAAAAAATCTAAGGGGTTGTTTTGTAATTTACCCTTAATTTTATTTTAATTTCTAAATTTTTTTGGACTTTTAAAGTTGTCCTAAAATCGTTTCAATTTAAAAGTTTGTGGACCAAATTGAAACTTGACATAAAAGTTCAAGGTACTAAAACAGAATTAACGCATGGAACTTTCTAACGAGCACGTGATTTTTTTGGAGAAAAGTTGGTGCTGACGTGGCACTGGCACGTGGCACTAAAGGCTGATGTATCACTGACACATGGCATGACACGTGGTACTAAGATGTCATGTCATTGCGACGTCAGATATTCCGTTTATTTTGACGGACAGACTAACAACGTGGCTCAAATTGAATTTATTATTTTTAATTGGGTACTAAATAGAGTAAAAAGAAAATTTATGGCCTGGATTGAAAATTAGTATAAATTTCGTGGTACTAAATCGGAATTAACCCTAAAATGAATAAATGTGAAGTATCTAGCTTTTAACCAATATTGATATACATGGTCTACGAAATTTTAGCAATCCCTTTTTCTTTTTTTGGTTTGTTGGATTGGTAGAAAGCCAAAGTTTACCAGCCAAATATAAGAAATAAATTATATCCATTTGTTGGATTGGTTGGCTGATAATCATGTCTCGTGAATTGGAGGTCCCAGTTTGTAAAGGTCTCGATCAGTTTCTACTCCTAATAGTTTTTATTTGCTCCCTCTTGATGTGGGTGTTTGGAGTGGCTTGGGGTGAAGGAGACTAGTCAAATCAAAGGTTAGGCTGGTTTACATAATCTTTTTATATATGCTATGTCTATAAAATAAAAAAATAAAAAAAATAATGGCCAACAATTAATTTTCAAAATATTGACTGTGAATTAAATTGACAAATACAGAGTGTAAAGTAATGATAAAGCTTTTGAAAAAAACAATATGCATGATTCAAATCTAGGGTGGGTAGCCATTTTGGACTAAAAATGGATGGGTAATTATAATGTATGTTGATAGGACGTTCATGGGGTTTCATTTAATACAATTAATAATGATTACTCATTTTGATAAGGTTTTGAAAGTAGTAAGATTTTGAAATCACTACACAAGAAATATTGGTACACTGAATATGGAGAGTCAAATAGTGAACATATATTTTGCCTCTGGTTTAAAAAGGCCATCTCTTTCAACAAGTAAATTAATAATGGGAATTTGAATTTGTGCATAGAAACTTTCAAATATGGACTACTTGCTTTTGAAGAAAGTGATGATGCATGCATGGCAAGCTTCCTTTATGATACACTTTTCTAAATTCACCTGCGTTTCAACCAAAAGCCGGCCATGCCACCAATGTATTGTACCAATATTCCTATTATGCTCAATTAGATAAAATTCCGGGTAAAAGAGGAGTTGCATACGCATATACTTACGCTAGCTACTTTAATTCTTTTGGTACAAATGAAATTCTCATGCAACTTATACGATTTTGATGTTTATTGGAACTTATAATGTACTAATAGGATCATTTCTTTAAAAAATGGGAAAAAAAGAAAGGAAACAAACCTACCTAGCTAATTATAATCCAACAATATATATATATATATATATATATATATATATATATATATACTAATTGCAATGGAAATTTCCGTTGCAAGTAGGCAAAAAAACCAGCTGTTGCGATGGCTTTTTCCGTTGCAAATATTTTATACGGTTTTTTGCAACGGAAATTGCCGTTGCAAGTGTTTCCATTCGGTTTTAATATTATTTTATAATAATTGCTGCAAGGGAATTTACCGTTGCAAGATCCTTTATATAATTGCTAGGGAATTTGCCGTTGCAATTTTGAATTCTACCAAATTAGGGTTGCTACGGAATTAGCCATTGCAAAACGTCAAATATTTACAGTAAACAACATCTGATCTCATAAGTCAGCTAATACACTTTTCAATATGTTTGATATGTGAGTAGTCTCAACCAGTACCTAAAGAGGAGTAGTCTCAACTCTTAAATCCACCCTCAAGGGACTTCAAAAACACTTCATCAAGTTGAAAAACAAAGATCCAACGGTTTAAACTCAAGATCCACAAAGTTTTAGGCATAAATCCCAGTTAAACCCAAAATGATATACATCTAACAAAACTTTTACAAAACCTTCATCAAATTTGTAAATCAAAGCTTAAACATTCTTTAAAACATGATGAACACGAGACTTACCCCAAAATCAAACCCCAAACCTCACCAAATCTAAAAATACTACAAAAAAACGGGTAGAAAACCATGCAAAACAAGTAACTTACCTCCAGACAGCAAAAACGAAGAATCCGACGACAACTCCTGCAGCTGGTCACCTTGCTCACTGCTCACTCTTTTCCCCTCTCCTCTCTCACACGGCCACATTTAGAGAAAATGGAAAATGGATGGCTGCTAGGGTGTTTTAAAGTAAAAAGGGACATGTTTGGCATTTTAGCAAAAGCTTTTAAAACATTTTAATTTCCCAAAATAACATAAACTTTATTTAAAACACATGAATAAGGGTTTTTAAAATTTTGGGTTATCACAACGCTCGTCAATACCAAAATATTATAAATGCATTCCCAGGTTTCATTTGCTCAAACCCACCAGATGAGGAAGGATTGAGATTCCGCCCAATGGCAGGAATCTTGAACCCACCAGAATGTGATATTACCCCCATTCCCACCTTCCAAACATTGGAAAGGGGTATCAAACCCCAATCCCACCGGGCATTCCACCCTACCAAACGCCCCCAAAGAGCCTCAGTTTGTATATTTCAGGCTCTCGTGAACGGTTTGTTATGTAGCGACCATTGGGAAAAAAAAAATTCTTTTAGATGTATTGTAAAAAATTTTCTTAGAAAAAGAAAAATTACAGTTTGATCCTCTCAACTATCACCGATTTATATTTTGCACCCCTATGATTTTAATTGCATCAATTGATCCCTATAGATTTGATTTGTGATACTTTCCCATTTCTGTAAGTTAGCCATTTGTTTCTGTTGTCTCAAATATATAACCCTAGAGGGGAGGAGAATAGGGTTAATGGCAAACTTTTGCAAATAATTACCAAATAAAATTATGGTTCAATTACTAAGTAATGGAAGCAAATATATATGAACAAGTAATTGAAATGAGAGAAGGGATAGAGAAATCAAACACAACGATTTAACGAGGTTCGGACTCCGCCTACTCCTCGCCTTGTGTCTCAGCCCAAGGATTCCCAACAATCCACTATGGATTAGCTCTTTCAAGGTGGAGAAACCTTTACACGATCTTCTTTATCCCAGGTGGAAGATCCTCACCTAAGCTCACAAAGAACTTCAACAATGGTTCACAAAGAACCCACTAGTGCTCACAAAGAACACTTCTTCAAGCTTCACAAAGAATGCTTGGGTAATGCTCACCAAGAGCAACTCTTCAATGCTTACCAAGAGCACTTCTCCAATCTCACAAGATATACAAAGATTTGATGTGTGTACAAATAGAAAAACTCCTCAATGAGTAGATGAAATACAAATTTGAGCACACACTAATATCTCTCAAAATAGATGAACTAGATTGGCTTCAAGAGAGTATGATGATTTTGACTAAAATAACATAAGAATGATGTATACTATGTTGGCTTGAGTTTGTATATGATCATTAGCTCATTCAAGGCTCATATAATGAGTATAAATAGCCCCAACAAAGAATATGAACGTTTAGAAACAAAATAGAGCCGTTAAAAAGTAGCTGTTATGAACTGTCAGGTTGATTAGTCGACTAGGCACAAGTGTTAGTCGACTAGAAGGTTTAAAAATACCTTTTAAAAAGTTTTCGGGCACGGTTAGTCGAATAGGCAAGGTGTTTAGTTGACTAAGGAGGTGATTAGTCGACTAGGAAAAAGTGTTAGTCGACTAGAAGCTTATTTTTCCATAAAACAGCTACTGCACTTCGATTAGTAGACTAAGCATGGTGATTAGTCGACTAATTCCAATTTTTTCTTGAGCTGAAATTTACATATTCAAAAACTAGACTTCTCAAGCTTTCCGTGAACACCAAGATCATCGAAAACGGAGTCCGGATGGGGGAGATATGCCCATTTTAAGTTGCAAGTTTTCGTCAGCAAAAAATCAGCATTTTATAAAACATTTTGTCTTTTGAGCAGGGGCGGAGGGAGGGGGGGTGCTTGAGGGGTCAGTTGACCCCACTGACTTTTGTAAAAAAAAAAAAAAATTATACTTTGGCCTGCCAGTCACACTACATCTCTTCACTTCCCCACCCATAATTTTCTCTCTTATAAAACTGAAAGCAAAATATCCCACATCAATTCAAACCATCCATCAATGGCACTGTCACTCCAAGAATCAATATCTATTTGGAAAGATCGATATGCAGCTCAAGCTCGTCCTTGGAAATTCTGCTGGCACTGTCACTGCCTACTATGTATGTTAATTAATTCCTTCCCCTGCATCTCTCTCTCTCTCTCTCTCGCACTATATATAATGAGTTATGACTTTAATAGTTATTTTTCATGTTGTTATTTTCGATTAGAAAAATTAAATTTGTAGAAAGTTGAAGTTTGTGGACTTAATTTCTAGAATTAGGGAACATTAATATTTATTCAAAGGTTTTGACCCCACTCAAGAAGATTTCTGGCTCCGCCCCTGCTTTTGAGTCCATATAGCCCTCTATGAGTTTAAATCAATTTTTGACCAAAATGTGATTTTCCAAAGTTAAAACGTATGGTCTTTTAGTCATGATCAATTGAGCCAATTATAGTTCAACCTAATGAGAGATTCACATAACAAATCCTAAACACTCACACAAGATAAAATCTTCACAGAATTTCTTCAATTGATCTTCAAGTCTTATGCTAGGCTTCATCTTTGACATCAATAATATTGTAGCTCTTTGCTCCATGCTCCTTAAAGAATGTTCAACAAGTTCACTTGAGCTTAGTTTTAATGATGGATGAGCCTTCTTCAATTGACAACATGAATCATGTTCTTATAAGCATATATATTTATATACTATAATGGATATATAAGAACTATGGGATAATGTCAATTAACCAACAAGGTTAGTCAAATAATCACTCAATAATATTTATCAATTAACAAAAGTGAATAACAAAGTAATCATATGCATAATTGAGTATACATAGAACAATGTTTGTTATCATCAAACATTGAGCACAATTTGCATATAGAACAAATGAATCAATCAATGAAACAAATAAATCAATCAATGATTTGTGGCTCCCCCTAACAATATGCATATAAAGATACTAAAGATTATCATTTAAGGCATATGCATATTTTAGGTAAAACAAATTCATGATGCAAGAATAAGTCCATGGTACAAAGATACAAAGATCATCATGAATTTTACCACAATTCATGCTAGCAAATTTAACAAGATGCAAATCAAATAGAATTACAATACAATGATTGTTTTCATCAAAATCAACGAACAATGGTAGAAGCCATAAGGCTAACAGTTTCTTTGGTTGAAAAATGGTGTTAGAATTACTATTTTTTTTATGCAATATTTATCGTAAATAATGTGTCTACAAGCATATTGGTGAAGTTTCATAAGTTTTCTAAATACTTTTATTTATTATGAATTTTATTGATTGCATAGAGAAAATAATTCATAATAACTAAAATAAATTGAGAAAAATCATAAAACTTTACTGATATGCTTGTAGACACATTAGTAAAGTAGGATAAATATTCCATAAAAAAAAATAACATCCCTAACATCATTTTTCATTCAAAAAACAAATGAGACAGAAGGGTACAAAATATCACAAATCAAAATTATAGGGACGGACTATTATAATCAAAATGATCACAAATGCAAAGTATAAATCAGTGATAAATAAAGGAGTCAAACGAAAAATAAAATAAATTATGGGGATGTGACTTGGGAGTTGGGCATTATAGGGGTATGGACTATGGCAGTTAGGAACTTAAGCAACGCCGTGTGGTTCCCTCCTAATTTTAGGTATTGTAAACGTACATGCTGTTCTTTTTTTTTTTTTTCTTGGTGGTTCCCATACTCCCATTGGAAGAAGGAGATTGCAATTGGTTGTCAACTGCAGTCACTTTCCTTTTCCTCGGTCTTGATCCAGTCAGGATATACATAAATTTTTTAAGCATGAATCTCTTAGATAATTATGGGATACTATTTGAAAACTGACAGTTAGATTAAATACTATACTTAAGAAAAATCACAGTGATCCAATATCAGAATTTTAAAATATACTGTAGTTATGAAAAATTGTGACCGCTAAAACTGTCACAGTTTTTTACTAGTGGTCGTTTGGCGTAACTTTTGGAAGGCTCTAAATGGACTTTCTACACCTAAAAATCATTTTAGAGAGAAAAAAAAAAAAAAAAAAAAAAAAAGGTGTTTTGTGAGTCCTTCCAAATGGGCTTTTAGAAGAAGTTAGGTTTTATGAAATCCATTTGGAAGAAGTAAAAAAAGAGTGTTTTTGAAAATCCACGTTTGTAGGAAGAATAACTTCCACACTTATTGATATTAAAGGACTTTTAGAATATGCATTTGCCAGATACAATTTTTTTTTTTTTCTAAATGACTTTTTAGAAAGTAATCTTAGGAATTACTTCTCCAAAAATTACTTCAATTTGTAGGAAGTTACGCCAAACAGCCACAAATTTGTTTATGAGAAACCGACTGTTGGATTAATGTGATTTTTTGCAGACATAATATGTATAAGTATAATATTTAATCCAATGGTCAATTTTTCAAAATATGTATCCCACCATGTTTACATAAACTCTTATATAAGCATATGCTGACCTGGTCATTTTTGTCCTTTTTCTCTCTTAATAACTTTTGTCCATGCTGACCGAAAATTTCCCACAATGTACTGAAAGTCTGAAACAACGGCTGAATCAAATGGTTCACACTATAATATGGTGTGATATATGAGGGTTTACCAAATTTAGTGTTTGAATAAAATCTTTTGCTGAGAGTAGAGTAGATTCAAATCTTTCTTCAAAAGTAAATTGTGGTTTCAAGATTTAATCTGACTTTTTAATATTCATTAAAAAATATACTCCCTAGGACACATTTTAGTTGCATATTTTATTTTTGTCCATCTCAAACTAATTGAGCATGCATTTTAGGAACCAAAGCAAAAATATTATGAAATGTCCAATAACAAAAATGATCAAGTAAAGACCGGTCCTTAACCTTAATTTAAGGTCCACTTGTCATTAGGATAGGTATTTTGAAAAACTGACCATTAGATTAAATAATCTTCTTATGTATATCATGTCTGCCAAAAATCATTGTGATCCAACGGTCGGTTTTCAAATTATAGACTGTCAAACAATTGTTATAGCATCCAATGGTAAATACTGTTAGAATAATTTACGAACTATATTTTGAAAACCAATGGTCAGATCACTATGATTTTTGACAGACATGATATATATGAGAAGATTAACTAATCCAACAATCGGTTTTTCAAAATACCTATCATATGTGAGAAAATAGTGAATGGACCTTAACTTAATTTAAGGACCGGTCCTTAAATGATCATTTCTATGTCCAATAATACCCTCACGTATAGTAAGATCAGCTATACCTCATTTTAACTAAAATCAACTAAGAACACAAGCCATTAGATTCTCATTCATTTAATGCATGATTCATTTCAAGATTCCAATCCAATGGCTCAAGGGTCTTAGCTAATTTTAGTTAAAATCACGTATCCCTAATAAGAATATTTTTTCCCTCACGTATATTTAAATTTTTTTGCGGAGTACAACATTTTTGAAGTCTATGTTAGCTTTATGGCTTTAATCCAACTTTATTGTATGATTTTGATGATAACAAACATTGTGTTATGTTTATTCATTTATGCATATGAATACTTTGTTATACACTCATGCTTAATTGTCAAACCTTATTGAGTATTTACTTGGCTAACCATGTTGAGTGATTGACATTATTCTATAGTTCTTGTATATCCTTTTTAGTATATATATATTCATAAGAACAATATTATAGTAGCCGTTGAAGAAAGCTCAAGCCATCATGAATCTCATGCACTACATTGAACCTTATGTGGATATGTATATATTGTATATTCATTAAGGACCATGAAGACAGCCATTGCATTGATGCAATCCTATCATGAGCCTCAACATTATTGAAGTGTAATGATGAAGCCAAGCAAGCCTAGCACGAGCCAAGCACAAGACTTGAAGAATCAACTATGAAGATCTTGATTTCTTTCTTGTGTAAGAGTGCTTAGGATTTATATTGTAAATCTCTCGATAGGATGAACTATAATTGGCTCAATTGATTATGAATTAAAGACCATAGATTTTAACTTTGGAAAATCACATTTTGGTCAAAAATTGATTCAAACTCATAGTGGGCTATATGGACTCAAAAGACAAAATGTTTTATAAAATGCTGTTTTTTTGCTGACGAAAACTTCCAACTTCAAATGGTCATATCTCCCTCATTCGGATTCCGTTTTCGATGATCTTTATATGCACAGAAAGCTTGAGAAGAATAGTTTTTGAATATGTAACTTTCAGCTCAAGAAAAAATTGGAGTTAGTCTACTAATCACCCTTTTCTAGTTGACTAATCCCAGGTGAGTAGCCTGTTTTGGGAAAATAAGCTCTTAGTCGACTAACACACCCTTCCTAGTCGACTAACCGTGCCCGTAAACTTTTTCAAAGATATTTTAAACCTTCTAGTCAACTAAACACTTGTGCCTAGTCGACTAAGAGACCTGACTGCTCAATAACAGCTAGTTTTTAACACTCCAAACGGCTCTATTTTTGCCTCTAACAGCCATATTCTTTGATGGGTCTATATATACTCATTTTATGAGTCTTAAACAAGCTAATGATCATACACAATCATATTCAAACTTAGTTTACATCATTCTTGTATGATTTAATCATTTGATTCATCATTCTCTCTTGAAGCCATAATTAGTTCTTAATCTTTGAGAGATATTAGTGAGAGCTTTATTATTGTACATCATCTACTCTTTGAGGAGTTTCTCTATTGTACACATTCTCAATATTCATCTTGTAACCTTTGTGAGATTTAAGGGTTGTATGAATCCCTTGTGGGTGAGAATCTACCACCTAGAAAGTAGATTGTGGGTGAGTCTCTTCCACCTTTGAAAGAAGGCTATTGTAAAGGTTTCTCCACCTTGAAGGAGTGATCGATAGTGTATTGTGAAATCATCAAGACGGAGCTCTTGAGGCGTGGATGTAGACGGAGATTGAAACACGTTAAAATCCTTGTGTTTGAATCTCTCTAACTCTATCTCTTGCTTTACATTTTATACTTGTTATATTGTTGTATTGAGATTCATACTCATCATCCTTCATTTCCAATTAAGTTTATTAATTCGTTTATCTTCCGCTAAATTTAATTGGATCATTATTTTAATTTGGTAATTATTGTTAAAGTTTGCAAAACCTCTATTCACCCCCCTCTAGAGGTATATACTTGGGCCAACAATCTACTTTGAATTAGAGAGTGGAGTAAATTTGGAAAAATGAAGCTAACTATGACATGAAAGGTGTAGTTATTACCAGCATTGTCAAACCCGGACCGGACCGGCCGGTTCAACCGGGAATCGGGTGCCTCACCGGGTGGTTCAACCCACTAAAACCCAATCTTAATGAAAACCAGCCTATTTAGTAAAAACCGGTCAACCCGGTGGTTGAACCGGCGATTGAATCGATGATAAGAACTGGCCGGGTTTTGGTTTTAAAAAAAAAAAAAAGTGCTAAAATGACTAAAATAGCCACAATCTTTTTAAAGTCTCTTAAAGCCAAGAAGACTAAAAAGGCAAATTAGTCTAAAAAAATCCCAAATAGCAAAAAAGAAACCCAAGCACCTAATTTGATAATATAATATTCTAATCTTGCATTTTTTAAAATATATATAATAAAGATTGATCAATAGTAATTATCAATTTTCAATTTTGATGACTACACATACATTCAAATATATGAATTGATTGTACAAACATTTAAAAAAAATATATTTTTGAATCTTTTTCAACTTTTATTCTAATAAATAAATAAATCATATATTTATGACTTCACGATAACGTCATGGTTCAACCCGGTTGACCCGACGGTTGAACCGATTGACCCTTAACCCAGTCACTTGTCCGGTTCGATAAACGGTCTGGACTTTAAAACATTGGTTATTACACTTTCTTAAATTTTATGTTTGTTCAATATTCACAATCAAATTAGAATGGATGGAGTAATAAAATAATATTTAACTATTGTAAAAGTCAAATATAAGTTTTGGCTTAATTATTTACGTCTCTCCCTTTATAGGATGAGGTTCTAGGTTACATTCCTCATGGTTCTTTACTTATTTGTTGCTTCTCATTCCTTTAGAATCTAACAACTAACCCCTAATGATGTATATCTTCTGGAAAAATAAAATTTGTAAAAGTGGAAGAATAATAGATATATATTTTTAAAACTGCTAATGTGGTATCTTTAATTTTTAATTTTTTAATTTTATAAATAATTGGCAAGGTTATTCACTTTTTCCTTTGCATCCACAATTCTCCTCAATTAAAAATATACCCCATTTAATAATGGGTTAGGTTCTCCATGTAGTTTTAATTCGAATGCATTGATTGGTTATAGTTTTGATTTGTGCCCCTTTTCATTCCTGTCAATTAGCAATTTGATTCTTTCATTAAAAAATAGTGTTAGACATTATTTTTACATGCAGTATGAATAAACTAATTCATAAAAATTAAAACATATTGAAAAAATAAAAATATTATTATTTTTTCAATATATTTTAATTTTTTATGAATTAGTTCATGATTAATCAAGAACTCTAGTTATATGTTTGTAGATATAATAGCAATTTAAGATAAATATTGCATGAAAAAACAACAAAACTCAACACTATTTTTCACTCAAAAAATAAAATGATTAACTAATAGGAACACAAAAAGTGTCACAAGTTAAAATTATAGGGAGTGAATGTGTTTGAATTTAAACTATAAAAGCGCAAAGCGTAAATTGGTGATAATTGAAGAGGTGAAACTATAATTTTTTATTATTATTTTATTTTTGTTTTAGAAAGAGCCTTTCAATCTCTTCCATGTGTATGATAGAAAGTCGTAGAGATAATTTGAAAAATATTAAAATTTGGTAAGCGATATGATTACTATTGAATTTTCTTTTTACTGCGAAACAGTTTAACCTTCTATTGAAAAATATTATTAATTTATGGAAAATGTTGAAGATCTCGTATCATATCCCGTTTTAATATATCGGGAATAGGAAAGAGAAACTAAAATTTTTGCAGCAATTGAAAAATTCAACGGAAATAAAACCCCTCCGACGTGCTTTATTCCCCATCTCTCTCTATGTCTTCGTCTCTCTATAACATAG
Organism: Hamamelis virginiana; assembly: GCA_017140935.1. NCBI lineage: Eukaryota > Viridiplantae > Streptophyta > Magnoliopsida > Saxifragales > Hamamelidaceae > Hamamelis > Hamamelis virginiana. Next base: position 8,483 of record JAESVK010059720.1, on the reverse strand, counting down.
GGCTAGAGTGTGGTTAAAGCAATTTCTCTGCATCTCTCTGTGTCCTAGGGTAGTGTATAGTTAAAGCTTTCTCTGCCACACTGCAACTCTCTATGGCGTGGGTAAAGCGTGCAACATAACAATTTTTCTTTCCCAAGGGCACTATTTAACATTTTATTGACTTTTCTTTAACATTTTATTAACCAAAATTCGAACTTACCCTAGCCATAACTAAGATTTGTCATTTACTTTTATTCTAATAAAAGGGTAAAAATGACTTTTATTGCCACACTGCAACTCTCTGTGGCGTGGGTAAAAATGACTTTCCACAAATCGGCGAGCTACGAGCGAACTACATAGATATGCAGACCAGCTGGAAGCAAAACGGAGAGGGAGGAAAAAGAAAAAAAAATTTCCAAGGCAACCATTGCTACTTGATCGCCTTTGTTAGTTCTGCGCGCTCTCTCTCTCTCTTCTTCTTCTTCTTCTTCACTGCTTACTATGCTAATATTTAAAAAAAAAAAAGTAAAAAGTAAAAAGTAAAAATATTTCTCTCTTTTATCTCTTTCATTGGGTTTTCACTGGTTTTTAGTGTTTTCATTATTTTTATTTTTTAAAGCATTTTTAAGTGATTTCACTTTTTTTTTTTTTGGAGTTTTACTGTGATGTGCTAATAAAAAAAAAAAAGAAAAACAGTGAAAACAAAGCATTTTGAGTGTTTTCACTGTCTTTTTCAGTGTTTCCATTGTTGTTGTTGTTGTGTGTGTGTGTGTTTTTTTTTTTTTTTTTAGTTTTTAGTTTTCATAGCATTTTTGAGATTTTTGAGTGTTTTCAATGTCTTTTTTTTAGGGTGTTTTTACTGTTGGGCTATTTTCACTATGTAGGATTGTTGGATTATTTTCATTGTGCTAGACTATTGGGCTATTTTCACTGTGTTGGACTGCTGGAGTATTTTCACTGTGTTGGACTATTGAGCTATTTTCACTGTGTTGGATTGTGAGGAATATTTTCACTGTGTTAGATTGTGGGGAGTATTTTCACTGAGTTAGAGTATTTTCATTGAGTTGAAAACATAGTTATTTTTACTGTATTGGATTGTGGGGAGTATTTTCACTGAGTTGAAAACAAAGCTATTTTTACTCTGTTGGATTGTGAGGAGTATTTTCATTGTGTTGGATTGTGGGGAGTATTTTCACTGAGTTGAGTTTTCGCTATGCTAGGGGTAGTCCGGTCATTTTCTCATGTTGCTGATGTCAGACGGTAATGAATTACGGGAATATTGCACGGGATCAGTTGCAATGCTCTTAATTTATATACAAATCAAATAACAATAGAAGCAGGGGCGGAGCCAGAACTTTTTGTTTAGGGTACCAAAAGTTTATAAATTCTAAAATTTTAAAGTCTAAGCGTGCCAAATCTCAATATAGAGAATTTTTGTATTTTATAAAGGATTAATTCACTAAAATTTACCACGAATTTTTTTAAGCTTCTTGTGATAAAAAATTTTCAAAAAAGGAAAATAAAGAGTTAATTTAGTATAAGCAATTCATACACAAAATTTTCAAATTTCCTTCATCTCCTTCATTTTTCCTCTCTCTCTCTCTCTCTCTCTCCATCTCAACTCCATTAATTTTGCAGTGGAGGGGTGCCATATTGTAAATAATATACTTAATTTATCATATAATACGTATAATATATAACTAATATAATAGTTTTTTCCAAGTCAAGGGGTACCATGGCACCCCTTGTGATACACCTAGCTCCGCCCATAGATTGAAGATATATAGTCGTGCAATAATACAATAATGCCTCCTTAGTCTTCAATATCATACAAAGAAAAAAAAAAACTTGGTGCAATATATATACAGTAATGCTATTATAAGACTGGCCTGACGTAAAGTTGCGTCAAGTCGCCTCTATATGGCTAGTTTTAGATGACAGTTCGTAAAACTGACCGTTCCCCATTGTTGTACATCATGCTTGCAAAAAATCACAGTGAACCGATGGTTGGTTTTTTAAAAACTGACGTTAAAAAATAGTAATGCTATATATCTCAAAAAATAATCCCAAAAAGATATCTCAAATGAATCATAACATTTCATTTATTATGGAGAGAGAATTCACTAAAAAAAGAGAAGGGTTAGATCATATGCCACATAATTTGGGAGACACTTTTGGGACAATTTTTTTTGGGATATAAAGCATTTTTCTTAAAAAATTGGTGATATTTTGAAGAACAAATAAGTTTCATATTTTTACAATGATATTTTTCAAAAACCAACCATCGAATTACTGTGATTTTTTCAAGCTCATATATAGAAGAATGGCATCTAATCCAATGGTCAGATTTACGAACTGTAATGTAAAACTAGCCATACAGAGGCGACCGAATAGCATTACAAATATACATTAGTGTGTATATTGATGATCCATTAAAGTCCAGACCTTGAGCTTAATTTAAGGTCCACTTTTCACTGGGATTGGTATTTTGAAAAACCGACCGTTGGATTAGATAATCTTCTAATGTACGTTATGTTTGCTAAAAATCATAGTAATCCAATGGTCGGTTTTTAAAATACAGATTGTTAAACAGTTGTTACAGCATCTAATAGTAAATACTGTTAGAGTGTTTCATAGACTGTATTTTGAAAACAGATTGTTGGATCACTGTAATTTTTTAGAGGCATAACATACATAAGAAGATTATCTAATTCAACAGTTGTTTTTTCAAAATACCATTGACTATGTGAGAAATGGTAAGTGCACCTTAAATTAAATTTAAGGTCATAACCTTGAGCTTAATTTAAGTTCAACTTTTCATTGGGATTGGTATTTTGAAAAACCGACCATTGGATTAGATAATCTTCTAATATATGTAATGTTTGCCAAAAATCACAGTGATTCAACGGTCGGTTTTCAAGATACAGACTGTTAAACAGTTGTTACAGCATCCGATGGTAAATACTGTTAGAGTATTTAACGGACTGTATTTTAAAAACAGATTGTCAGGTCACTGTAACTTTTGATTGGCATAATATACATAAGAAGATTATCTAATCGAACGACTGTTTTTTCAAAATACCATCGGCTGCATGAGAAATGGTGAGTGGACCCCAAATTAAATTAAGGTCCGGATAATGGATCAAGTTTAACAGTCTGTATTTAAGAAACCGGTAGTCCGATCACTGTAATTTTTGGCATGCCTGTCATACATAGGAAGAATATTAAATTCATATGGATTTCCCTATACGAGGACTTGGCCTTTTGGCCACTGTAAAATGAGTATTTTGAAAAACGGACTGTTGGATTTAATATTCTTCCTATGTATGACAGGCATGCCAAAAATTACAGTGATCGAACCATTGGTTTCTTAAGTACAGACAATGAAAAATTAAATACCTATATAATGCTTAACAGTCTATATTTAAAAAACCGGTGGTCCAATCACTGTAATTTTTATCACGACTATCATATTATGAGTCTCGTTCCTATAAAGACTTCCTTATATGAGGACTTGGCATTTTGGCCAATGTAAAATGAGTATTTTGAAAAACTGACCTTTGGATTTAATATTCTTCCTATGTATGACAGGCATGGCAAAAATTACAGTGATCGGACCACCGGTTTCTTACATACAGACTGTTAAGCATTATATAGGTATTTAATTTTTCAAAATCTGTATGACTGTCATACATAGGAAGAATATTAAATCTAACGGTCAGTTTTTCAAAATACTCATTTTACATTGGATAAAAGGTCAAGTCCGCATATAAGGATGTATGCATGGGAACAGACTATATATATATATATATATATAAGAAAGTACCACCGGTTTCTTAAATATAGACTGTTAAACATTATATAGGTGTTTAATTTTTCACGGTCTATATTGAAGAAACCAGTAGTCTGATCGTTGGATTGAATATTCAGCCTATGTATTACAGGCATGCTAAAAATCACAGTGATTTGACTCTTGGTTTCTCAAATACAGACTGTTAAGCATTATATATGTATTTAATTTTTCACGGTCTGTATTTCAAAAACCGACGGTTAGATCACTGTGATTTTTGAAATACTTGTCATACATAGGGAGATAATTCAATCCAACGGTCAGTTTTTCAAAATACTCAATTTTTCACTGGCCAAAAAGCCAAGTATGCATATAAGGAAATATATATATATATATATATATATATATATATATATATATATACAACAATGTTCGTATGTGGGACAGATCGTAAATTAAAAAACAGTCCATGCTGATGTGGCTTGAAATTGCTCGATTGGGAGAAGAAAAACGCAACATAGCTACACAGTCTCCAAAACAGCATTAATGGTGACCTGCAATGCCCCATACCTCACGGCCTCATCAGCCTCATCAGCCTGCGCTCAGCCATACCAGCCATACCTCCATAGCTCAGCCTCCTCTCTCACCTGCTCTCTCATCGGTGATGTAGCTCCGGCGACGGCAACTACCCTTTGGTGACTGTTTGGGCACTATAGCTTTAACTCACCTTGAGCAATATTACTCGTTCCATCTAAATTATTTTCTTTCAAATACAGGGTCTTGAAGGATGAGAATGGTCGCATCCAAGCATAAGCCAGCTAAAAAATTACAGAAGTGCAAGCAGAAAACTGTAGAAGCTCCAGGCAAAATCTCAGTCGTTGAAATGATTTTTGCCTCATGGCATTGAGTTAAACAATGTAGCTGCCATTGGCATGCCTATGGAGGACATCGGGCATGCCTTGCAATTCCTAGAATTTTTTAAAGCTTTTGGACATGCATGTACAATGCTGATTTTATTTAGTATTAGACTTCTAGTAGAGTCAGAAACTGACCTTTTATATCTTATTGTAATTGAATGTTGCTAGTTCCTAGTTGTTCATCTTCACATTACCAACTTATCTATGCTTTACTTTTGGATTATTGTTGCAAATTAATTCCTAGCCATGAACTAGTACTCTCTGGTACCGGTGAGAGAGCAGGTGAGAGAGGAGGGAGAGATTGAGGTATGGCTGAGCACAGGTGGTGTGTACAGTGAGGTATGGCCTGCGCAGGTGAGGGAGAGGGGTTTCTTGGAGCTCCCGCCATCCAGATTTTTCTTTTTTTTTTAAACATTTGCTGCTGTTTTTGGTATGTTTTAGTGGCCACATCAGCATGGATCGCAATTTGAAATGCGGTCTGGACCGCATACGAACATCTTTGTATATATATATATATATAATCTTGCTGTGTCAGGCGGATTGCATAAATTATATGACGGTCGATATACGTGGCAGCGGATGGATGTGAGGCGGGCTGAGGTGGGTTTGAAGAAAAAAAAAAAAAAAACAAACTGGCCGAACCACGTGGGGGGACAGGGGGGGGGGGCAGACCTCTCCCTCATCTCGATTCAATTATTACACCACTTGGCCGTTGCGACTCAGCCCAGACATTACAGTCGTGAAGAGCTTGCCGACCAGCTTTGAATCGACACCGTCGGACCACCTCAACAGATTCCCTCTCTCTATATCTACTTTTCACTTCTGTTTGGTTGCCGAGAAAGTGTAAGAAATTAATATATATATATATGTGTGTATATATATATATATTGTTTTTTCTATGTTTAAATTATTTTGGGTTTAAGTTAGTCTATTCTCCATCTACACTTCCCCCCTCTCTCTCTCTTCTCCCCCACGGCATGTATACTGACCGATGCAGTCATATGCAATAAAGGGGCTCTGTTTGTTTTGCGGCAGTCTAATTGGCTCAATGATGGCTTTTGGGGAAAAAAACCATCAATTTTTTATTGCAACAACATGCAGTCATATGGACTTGAGAAAGCAGTCGTTTGACGGGTCCTGTTTTATTGATTCAAGTGTACTAGAAATTAACATGATTTGATCATTTGATTCTATGGACAGTAGAAAACTCTTTAGAATGAAAGAAAATTGGTTTAAATGCATCAACTTAAGTTGATTTTTATCATTCGTAATATATTAAATGGCACCATTGTAATGGGGGGTCCTGGGAACCCAAGGAACTGTAAAGTTGGAACTGGTTGTAGGCATGCCTCATATGCTAAAATTTGTGATCTCGTTATGTTTTCTTTATTTACTTTGGTATATATATATATACATATATATATATATATATACAAAAACGATCGTTTGTAGGATAGACCGCAATTTAAATTACGGTCCTGCTGATGTGGCGTTGGAAAGTCAAAAAATGGGGACCAAAATACTCACCCCAGCTACCAAAACCTGACCCTTCTCTGTTCAGCCCCATACCTCTCACCTGCGCATGCCTCTGTTCAGCTCCACTGCTGATGTGGCGTTGGAAAGTCAAAAAATGGGGACCAAAATACGCACCCCAGCTACCAAAACCTGACTCTTCTCTGTTCAGCCCCATACCTCTCACCTACGCATGCCTCTGTTCAGCCCCAATACCACTCAGCCTCTCATCAGCCTCCTCTCTCACCTGCTCTCTCTCCGGCGAAGTAGCTCCGGCGACGCGAAAGTCTCATTCTCTCTCCCTCTCCTCTCCTTTTAGTCTTCTTCTTCTTCTTCTACTCTCCCTCTCCTGTTCGAAGCCTCTCTCACCTGTGCATACCTCACTATACATGTCGAGGGCTTCTTCTCTCACCGCTGCCGAGACCCCCACGACAGGTTTTGCTCTCCCCCCTCTCTCTCTCTCTCTCTTCTCCCACACGGCATATTAGTGTTTTTTTTAGGGTTTTAATTTTTTCTTTTAATCATTTCATACTCTGTTACAAATATGAGAATGATTTTTTTTAGTGTAATGAGAATGGTTTTTTTGGAATTTCGAACCTCTGGGGTGCGAAACAGTGGGTTCACAAATCACAAAAAGTTAAGTAATGGGTACAAACTCAACTCATTGGATCTTCTCATTCTTCTTAAGCCAGTAGTGTCTTAAATCCCCAATATTTGAGCACCACAATTGAATATGGTATTAGGGTTTGTTTGGAAATTTTGAAAATTGAATAAGACTGAATTCACTCTTTTAAAATTATATATAATTTTAGTAAAATAAATCAATTTATTTTTCCAAATCACAAAAAGTTAAGTAATGGGTACAAACGCAACTCATTGGATCTTCTCATTCTTCTTAAGCCAGTAGTGTCTTAAATCCCCAATTTATTTTTTGGAATATCGAACCTCTAGGGTGCAACACGGCATTTAAGGGTTTTTTTTAGGGTTTTAATTTTTTTGTTAAACATTTCATACTCTGTTACAAATATGAGAATGGTTTTTTTTAGTGTACTGAGAATGGTTTTTTGGAATTTCGAACCTCTGGGGTGCGCCACCAGCAATTTCTTTTTGGAATTTTTGGTTCACACAGAGAGTGAAGATGCATGCTCTGTTTATAGTCTGATCACCTTAAAAAAATCAAAACAAAAAATGTGATTTCAAAAATTACTTTCAAAGTCTCAGTTGATCATGCATGCTCTGTTTATCAGTTTATCATACTCTATTAGTTGTTTTTAAGTGCATCCAGTTTATCATCCAGTTTATCATTTCAGTTTTTCACCCTATAAAGGTTCATAAGAAGTTAGGACTGCTGCTCATTTAGCTATTTGCAGTTTACGAACTTCATGTTTAGGCTTTATACAAATACTAATAAGCTCAGTCAGTTCTTGTTGCCTATATACTCTGTTTTTGGTT
>JAESVK010059709.1:78956-91820 GCA_017140935.1 Hamamelis virginiana | reverse complement strand
ACACTATTTATATAAGTCATATATGCATACCAAAATTCATAATGGTTATTGAAAATTGACAATTGGATTAGATTTTCCTCTTATGTATGTCCATGCCAAAAATTATGGTGATCCATTATCAACATCTCAAAATGTAGACGACGAAAAAATGTGATTAACTGATTATTGAAAACTGTCACATTGTTTTTTAGTGGCATTTATATGAGAAACAGTATGTTGGATCTCTGAGACTTTTGGTATAGATGACATGCATAAGAATAGTTTATAATCCAATGATCAGTTTTTCAATATGTATCTCACAATTGTATATTAGTTTCGTGCTTACGTAAGGTTATGTAAGCATATGCTTATTTTCTCTCTTGCTCTATATATACATAGAAATGATCCTATCAGTGTAAGCATGAAGTTAATAGATAATTATGGGATATATATTTTGAAAATTTGACTGTTGGATTAGTTACTATATATACTTATGCATATCATATATGTTAAAAATCACAGTGATTCAACAGTCAGTTTCTCGGAAAAGTCACTGAAAAAAACCATGACAGTTTTTAGCAGTTATAGTTTTTCACCGTCTATATATGTTTTGAGATTTTGATATTGGATGACCATAATTTTTGGCATACATGACATCCATAAGAAGAATATTTAGTTCTTGTTTTAATAGGGTAAAAGAAGCCAAAAAAAGAAGAAGTTGTTTTTAGTCCCAAAAGGCATAATATATATATATATATATATATATATAGAGAGAGAGAGAGAGAGAGAGAGAGAGTGAGAGAGAGCAGTTGGTCCTACGTGGCACTTCTCACATTACTTCCTTAATTCCCTCATTCTCTTCTCTCTTTAATTTTCTTCTTACTCTTTTCTAATTGGTTTATGCATATTTTATTTTATTTTATTCTCCAATGTTGACTTTTCATTTTGATAAAAAGGGCTTCACATTTATATTTTCATTAAATTCCTAATGGTTTTATTTTTTTCAATCCATTGCATCCTTCCACAAAAAACGTTCCCCAATTCTAGGGTTTCTTTTGTTTTGTTTTGTTTTGTTTTTTTTTTTTAATGCGGCCTCTATTTTTATAGACAGTCGATCTCTACTTCACATTGTTGCAGTTGCTGCTTCTTTCACAGACAGGTGATTTTACTTTCTTCTTCTTATTCTTCTTCTCTCTCCATATATATGTTTCGATTTAAACTTCTCAACATTACTTTTTCTCTCTCCACGGTACAATTGCTGCTTACTTCCCAGACCTTCTCTCTCCAGGCCTTCTCTCCAGAACTTCTCTCTCTCCATACATTGTTTCCACTCTACGTTGTTGTTGTTGCTGTTTCAACCACAGACGAGGTGATTCTTCTTTCTTTTTCTTCTTATTCTTCTTGTTCTTGATATGGCATCTTAAATACATTATCGTTTTTTTTTTAAATATTAATATTGATTCATTTCTAATGACGTTTTTTGAACGGTCACTACATGAAAACTGGAAAATCTAAGCCACGGTGAGTTTACATGCAGTGCATGCATGCTCATTTTTTAAGCCCAAGCCAGTTTCTTCTTTTTTTTTTTTTCTTTTTAATTCGTTTTTCTCGTGCTCCCATATTGGCGCGCATATTGATTGCTAATTACTTTTAGTCTTTTATTTCTATATTTCCTTGTAAGAAAAGTTTGTTTTTTTTTTTTATTTTTTTTATTTTTACTTCTCTCTCTACCTCTCTCTATATATTTTATTTCTTTTTTCTTTTTTTTTTAACTTCTCACTGTACGTGTCATAAAGTTTGCTCAACAATAAGATTCTATAGCACATAGCCACATAGGAAACGTGTATACGTACCCTGAGCAAGAAGCCTTTCCATAATTGATGAATTTAAAACTGGCTCAAACTTTCTTTTTCTATAGTAAAACATTGAACTTGTCAAATTTCAATCGACATGAAATAAAAACTTACTGATCAAATAGCTATCAATGACTTATTGATTTAAATTGACTATTATTTTTATCTTTTTTTAATCTTGAAACATTTTTTTAGCTAAATTAATTAATTTCAACAATTAAAAAAAAAAATTTTTATCTAAATAGAGAAATCAAATAGTTATCAATGACTTATTGATTTAATGTGACTATTATTTTTATTTATTTTTTAAATCCTGAAACTTTTTTTTATCTAAATTAATTTCAAGAAAAAAAACATTTTTTAAATCTAAATATAGAAATCTAAGTATATAAAAGTACATACATTTTGACAGTATTTAGAGTGATTGGGGCACCCTAAAGGAAAGAGAGTATTACAAATCACAAATCAGTATGGCTTATACCATTCTAATCAAGATGTTTTTCCTAATTTCCTCACATATCATGGCATTTAGTGATATTTTAGCTCAATAAATTGAATTTAAAAGGCCTTATTAATGGAACTGGTCTCAACTCAATAAAGCTTTGTATCATAATTGCTTGGGGAGTCGTGAAAATGGTCTCAAGTCAAAATTTTACATTTGTCGAAGCCTAAGGATTTGTGTTAGTCATATTCTAACTTCAATGAGCAAACAAACCCAAACTTACTTCTACAACATTTCAAATCACCATATAACAAACAAACCACTCAAGACGATGATCACAAAATAAATTATCCCAAATTTCAATCGAGATTGTCTGACGTTTAATTTTTGATAATTAATGGAGTGAAAACTTGTAATACTGATCTAGCTTACCTTGGAAAAACTAGAGTGATGATTATAATAGACATTTGGTTACTCATATTTTAGCTACATTTTCATTTTTATGATTTGGATATTTGGAAAAAATTGATTGTGTATGCATATTTGCCTAATATAGTATGTTCTCTCATGCATTTGCCCTGTTTGACATTTCACCAATGCAATTGAAATCTTAAATACTAGAATATGATATTTCTTCATAAGGTTGTCTTCTTCAATTTTCTACACATAATTGATATTCTTTTATTCACCTTATGGGTTTTTGTTTTTTAGGTTATAAAAGATCTTATGTGATTGTATTGATTGGGGATGTGGATTCTATGAGGTGAGGATGCCAGAGTCATGAACTGGAGTGCGAAGATCAAAGTGACTTGATTATCTTTAGCCTTCGCGTCAACCGATTCATCTAATGAAAAATTAGCTTTCGAAGCACATTGTGGATCTCTATCCCAAAATTAAATGGGACATTCGTGTTTCATTTTGCTTGCTGGGAGCGGAATTCCCATGAACTCGTGATAGTGTTTATAGATCATGCCATTAAAAAAAAAAAAAAAAAAAAAATTTCGAATCCTTTATTACATGAAGAGATGAATCCGTACCTTTAAGATTTGTCTGGATTGATCTCAATGAATCACGAATTGTAGAAATCTGCTCGAGCTCTTCAAGCCTCCTACCGTATTCCTTCTATGCCAGAACGTGAAGAGTAGCTCTCTTTGTGCTCTACTTGTTAGGCGGCTGCCTCTAGGGTTTAGAAATAATATTTCGTCTAACCTAGAGTCTGTCCAACGTGGCATATATATAGGCTACGGCAGGGACCTAAAAGCAAATAAGTTTCAGGCTCCCAATATAAATATTAATTATAACATATTCAATCCACTAAAGAATTATAATTGCACTCCCTCGCTTATTCGAAAATCTATTTCGAGCTCTTTGTTATTAAATACTTATTAATCTCTCCACGTTAAGATTAAAGATACTCGTTGATTAAATTAAATTACTGACAATTTTATTTAATCAAAATCTATTAATCTCTTAGAAACCTTCCACTTATTGATTTGATATGTCGGATATAAAATCCACTTGCAGGGTTTGACATAATCAAAATTTATAAGCATCCTCAAGGGGGTATCATCAATCCATATTACAGGACGTGAATTCCGTTAATAATTAATATACATCAAATGGTAGTAAACTTCTCATAAATTATAAACTTACGAACGCACATGTTTGCAATGGAGGAGTGTGTCTTAAGACACCTTTCATTCTTGTCAAAAATATTGGACAGAATGTGATCTTAGGAACTCCATTTCTTAACCTAATTCAACCCTTCCAGGTTGACAATCATGGAGTCTATACTAATGTAAATGAAAAACAAATTGTTTTTCAATTCATTAGTCCTCCACAATTAAAAGATTTAAATCTTTTGAAAACTTTATCAATCCTTCCTGAACTTAATGTAATTGAAAGAAGAACCAATCAATTGCTCTTCCTTAAAAAAGAAATTGCTCATAGAAAAATAGAAGAACAATTAGAACATAGGATAGTTCAACAAGAAATAGTTGCTTTCCAGAAAAAACTAGAATTAGAAGTTTGTTCTGATCATCCTAATGCTTTATGGGAAAGAAATAAGCATATTGTTAAACTTCCTTATGTAAAAGATTTTGATGAAACTAACATCCCTACCAAGGCTAGGCCAATCCAAATGAAAGAAGAACTGTTAAAACACTGTATTAGTGAAATAAAAGATCTCCTTAAGAAAAAACTTATCAGACCAAGTAAATCTCCTTGGAGTTGTGCAGCTTTTTATGTTCAAAAAGCTTCAGAACTTGAAAGAGGAGTACCTCGACTAGTAATTAATTACAAACCTTTAAATGATGTATTGCAATGGATCAGATACCCATTGCCCTATAAGCAAGATTTAATCCAAAGACTTTCAAATGCAAAGATATTTTCAAAATTTGACATGAAATCTGGATTTTGGCAAATCCAAGTTCATGAAGAAGATAAATACAAAACTGCATTCACAGTTCCCTTTGGACATTTCGAATGGAACGTTATGCCATTTGGATTAAAAAATGCTCCATCAGAATTCCAAAATATCATGAACGATATCTTTACTCCATATGTCAACTTCATTATAGTCTATATTGATGATGTATTAGTGTTTTCTAATTCTATAGAACAACACTGGAAGCATCTTAATATATTCTTCCATGTAATCAAAAATAAAGGATTGGTTTTGTCTGCCAAGAAAATTGAATTATTCAAAACTAAGATTAGATTCCTAGGATATAATATCCATCATGGAACTATCTTACCAATTGATCGATCAATTGATTTTGTTAACAAATTCCCCGATGTTATCAAGGACAAAACTCAACTCCAAAGATTTCTGGGATGTTTGAATTATATCTCAGATTTCTTTCCTAATTTAAGTCAACTTTGTGCTCCTCTTAGGAAAAGACTTAAGAAAGATCCTCCAGCTTGGACAGATGAGCATACCAAACTTGTTAAAACAATTAAACAGCAAGCTCCTAGGCTTAAGTGTCTTAGCATAGCTAATCCAAAAGCCTTTAAGATTGTCCAGACTGATGCCTCAGGGGTAGGATTTGGAGGAATCTTATTACAAAAGGAAGATACTAAGGAAAGAATTGTAAGATACCATTCTGGTACTTGGAACCAGGCACAACAGAACTATTCAACCATTAAACAAGAAATTTTGTCAATTGTTTTATGCATTACAAAATTTCAAAGTGATATTTTAAATCAAAAGTTTTTAGTCCGCGTTGATTGCCAGGCGGCTAAATCAGTTTTGCAGAAAGATGTAAAGAACTTGGCATCAAAACATATTTTCGCCAGATGGCAGGCAATATTATCTATTTTCGATTTTGATATAGAATATATTAAGGGAGAAACGAACTCTGTTCCAGACTTCCTAACTAGAGAATTCCTTCAGGGAGATCGATCTGATGCCTCCTAAAGGGAGAGGTGGTGGCAAGCCACCACAGAGAAAAGATCCAGAAAAACCAACTGCCCTTATAACTACAGCAGATTATTACTCCTCAACTGTCCCAGGAAAATCAACCAGAACAACTAGGTCATGGGCTGATCTTGCCGATGATGAAACTCTTCAACTATGCTAAAAAAGCACTCCAGAAAGATGGGCTGAACAAAGCATAGCCTGTAAACAATATTCACCAGAACAGTACCTATCGCTCTCAGAAGAAATGGGTACATCTTCAGCAGTGGTCCGACATCAGACATTTGCTGAAGCAACTTCGTCAAAAAAGGGGATGGTGGTGTCTAACCCCACTACAACTATTTCAAAAAATTTGAAAACTGAGCAGTTTGATATTGCTCCTCCACCAAAATCAAAATATTTTCAGAAAACTGAGTACATGGACATCATACCTATGGAAAGAGAATTTGCAGGTATGGGGCCGATTGAAACTGCAGAAAAACTATTTTCGAAAAAATTTCATTATTTTACTACTGAGTTTAATAAAACTCAAAAGTTCTATGAATTTATTTTAATGGATACCAAATCAGCTGTTTTCAAACATCATTTTGATAACACTGATAAAACTCTCATAACTCATTCAACTTGTCGAATTCTTCGGTTCATCTCAATCACTGAATGGGGTCAAGATCCCATCAGACCTAGAAAATTTTCTACAAATTTTCAGCCACCTTGTTTTAACTACCTTGACTACCATCATGCATGGTATAATACTTTTTATTTTCAAAATAAAAACTTCCGTCATACATGGATGCTTTTCTTTGATAAAAGCTTCACTCTTAACGTCCCAAACTGGGTTCATGATTGGTGGGAATTATTTGGTCCTATACCAGAAATTTTCCCTCCCATCATTCTTGAAGGGTATCAGATCTTTCAAGAAAAAATTCGTCCTCCTCTTCTTCCGGTCCACCATTCTAAAATGTTATTATACTTTGGACATTTTAGTTTAGCTTGGACCATGTACTGGAAATATGATTTTAGACAAACTAATCGAGCTCCTCGATTAATCAGAAACTTTTATGTCAAATGGTGGGACAATTCATTAACAGATCATATCCTGCCTGAAAAAATTCAGAACTGGTTCAAACAACATCCTACTATATGCAGCACAGGTTCAGCTGATGCCGCAAGGGTTCTTTTGGACAAAAACAAGATTATGCATCAACTATCAATTGCTCCTTCAACTTCAAAGAAAGAATTGAAAAAGCAACTTTTGGCAGCTGCCTCAGAACTAGACAATGATGATGAAGAAGAAGAAGAATCTCCATCTTCAGAAACAGAATTAGGATTGGATGAAGACGATATCTTCAGTCCTACAGGATTCTTAGGGTAAAAACTGTATCTTCCTGTTAGTGGATTTGTCTCCATACAGGAATCAAACTTTTAGAACTTTACACCGAAAGTGGATTTGTCTCCACTTGGTTGTCAAAACTCGTCAGGCGCCGAAAGGATTCACGCGTGACAAAAGAATCAACTTTTTCATCATTGCTACAGTAAAAGTCGTCACTATTTGGCACTGTAGCAGTATGGAAAGTCAAAAGATAACTCAAGAGTCGATCATGTGACCGACAATTAGAACTATTTCAGAACTGTAGTCATGTGAAGCTATCATTAGCTTCGGATGCTAGATGTTTTCTCTCTTCTTATATAAGGAGGGCAGAATTCATTTGGAAACTCAGAGTTTACTTCCCCTTCCCTTCTCAGTAAACTTCTCCGAACCCCTTTGAGTGTAACCCCTCATCCTAGGAGTTCGTCTTCTCCAAGTATTACTTCTTGTAAGTTTTACTTGTTTATCTGTAACTTTTATTTATGAATTGAAACTTTGAAATTTTTATTTATCTGTGTTTTTATTATTTATATTAACTTTTGAATATTGTTTATATATATATATATATATATATATATATATATATACACCTCTTTGGAAATTTAGTTCGGATTAGTGGATACTATGCATACTTTTTTCTAAGATAGGATACTATATTCTTTAGACTATAAGATCATCTTTAATTTAAAATGGAAGTGATGCGGTAGTATTCAAGAAGTATTTTTATTTTTCTTATGTTTCTCTTATGGAATGGGTTTTTGGAAGTTTAGCCAGTTGTATTTTAGATTTTATAACTAAGACAATAGTGGATGAAATTATGAATTCGGTTCATAAGGTTGGATTTCAGTGATTGCCGCGCATTGTGCGAGATGGCTACTATATATATATATAAATATTAAATTTTACTATTTACCACTTCTCTCATCCGAACAAAATTCACACATCCTTATGTGACCACAAGAATGATTTTATCCCTATTTGGAAACCAACTGACAATTGAGTCATTTAAAATGTAGGAAAAACTGTATAAAATAAATAAATAAATAAAATAAAAAAAGGTTCCACTTAGTGGTGTCAAAATGGACAAGCTGCCCATTTAGTCTGCTGACTGATCCGATAAGCTAACGGATCAAGTCCGATCCGATCCGATAACTAATGGACTGGGTTGATCTGATTCATAGGAAATGGACTAGACTGGGCTAAAGATTTCTGTCCAATGGGTCGGCTCAATCCGAGTCTGATAAGCAGCCCGAATTGATCTGCTAGCTCGATCTGATCCGATCCGCCTATTGGCCCGTCCAATAACCCGTTTGATCTGATCCATTTAGTCAAGCCCGATTCGTTAAGCCAACCTCATTTTGATAAAATTAGAAAAATTGCATGGTGTGGGATTTGATCCCCGTACCACTTTAAGATAAAAATTTTATGTAACAATTCTTAGCACTAGGCTAAGTATTAACTTATGATGCCTTAAAATGATAGATCATATTTAAATCAATTTCATTTAAATTATTTAATAACCATTAAATATATATATAATAATATTTAGAAAAAAATATTATTGGATTAGACAAATTTCTTATAAATATCATGCTTGCAAAAAATTAGAGCAATCCAACAGTCAATTTTTGAATAATGATTATAGAAGATTAGTGATATTTTTAAAGAACAAATTAGACAAATTTTCTCATTGCTATTTTTAAAAAACCGACCATTGGATTACTGTGATTTTTGACAATATAATATTCATGAGAAATTTGTTCAATTCAATGGTAGATTTTTAGAAATATCTTGTATAAGTAGCTATAAACATGTGACTTGAGCTAGTAAATTACAAGGTGCACCTAGTATGAAATTGAATAAGGTTACTTGATTAAAGTCAATCACCATTGACAATTAGAAAAACTAACCGTTGGATTAGATAAACACATTGTGAATGCCATGCTCGCAAAAAATCATAGCGATCCAATGGTCAATTTTGAATAATGAATATAGAAGATTTGTGATATTTTGAAGAACAAAACATACAATTTTTTACATTGGCATTTTTAAAAAATAAACCATTAGATTATTATGATTCTTTGCAATCATGGTATTATTCATAAGAAATTTGTTCAATCCAACGGTGGGTTTTGTATTTTACAAATTACAGGTCTTTTCTTTTAATAAATCTTGATTACAATTAAATGAGTTTGGTCACGAGTTTATTTGGTATTTTTTATTTTATTTTTTCATTCATGAACTCATTAAATTTTTTAAAAAGGAAAAAAATTTATTTAGTAGAAGTCACAAATTATCTTTTTTAATTAAGAATCTCATATATTTTTAATTAAAATTATTATTTTTTGACAACAATCTTTAAATCTTTTTAATTTTTAACTCTAGTGAATCTTTTAAATTTTTAACTATGGTGTTACAACTCTTTCCTACAAAAATTGTATACATTTGAAATATGAATATAAAAATAAGTTTATTTTTTGCTTAATTATTATTTATTCATGTACTTTACTAGTTATGTTTTTTTTTTTTTAATTGTAATTTAAATTTACTAAAAGAAAGTGAAAAAAAAAATTTTGACAAAAAAAGCTCGTTAGCCCAATCCATTAGCTGTTAGTTCGCTCCATTAGCCCAATTCAGTCCAGTCCATTAGCCCAATCCAGTCCAATCTGGCCAATTATCTTAATGAACTAGTCTAATGAACTGGATTGGACAGGCATTTTCTTCTTATTGGACAGGCCCGATCTGGTCCGATAGCTTAAGGGGCCAAACCTGATCCCATCCGATAGACTGTTAGTCCACTTTCTTAACGGGCCAGCCCGGCCCGTTCCGCCCATTTTGCACCAATAGTCCCACTCTACTGGCTCACATGCATCTCAGGTACCAATCACATGCATGCAGTCCAGGTTACTGATGTGGACGTGGTTTGTTTCATACAAAACTATGTACTATACGTGTGTGGTGTGTCTCTCTATCTCTCCCTAGTTAATTATTAATCATAAAGGTGGTGTTGTGAAGGGACAATGAGGGAGTAAATATATAAATTAAAACAAAAATGCTATACAACCAAAAACTTTAACCCGAATTTAAAAACCACTATAATGTGTTATATTTTGAGTGGTGTGTGTAAAAGATAGAATCTATTTGAAAGAAGAACTAAACCACTCAAAGCGTGACACATCATGGTGGTTTTTAAATTCAGGTTAAAATTTCTGATTGTGTAGCATTTTTGAAATTAAAATTTTATATATCCTTGGCAGTATAATTGGTTTAAAAGCGCATCAACTTGCGCATGCAAACTATATATATCTATATATATGAGATGTGCATATATAGTGGTAATGGATAGGGCCGACCCTGAGGTTTTGGATGCCCTAGGCGAGCTCTTAAAAAAATGCCCCTATTGACTTTTTTTTTTTTTTTTTTTTTTGCAAAATTTTAGTTATTGAACCTTAATTTTTCATAAGCTAAAACCTACAACAATCAATTCACAACATCCGAACCACATATCATCATTACGAATATAATTAAACTAATAAAATAAAAAAGACCTACAATAATGAATTCAAAAGGAGGGTTTTCAATAGGATCACACCCGAACCTCCTGTCATCATTATGAATATAATTAAATTAATAAATTAAAGAAGACCTACAACAATCAATTCAAAATGAGGGTTTTCAATAGGATCACCCCCGAACCTCCTGTCATCATTACGAATATAATTAAACTAATAAATTAAAGAAGACCTACAACAATCAATTCAAAAGGAGGGTTTTCAATAGGATCACCCCTAAACCTCCTGTCATCATTACAAATATAAATAGAGGCTAAATAATAGAACATACTTGAGTAATTCAAGCATTATCACTATCTCCATCAATTACTAAAATATAGCTGACTTCTTTTTCTTTTTCTGTTTTCTAAAAAAAAAAACCTTTGTAAATGCGAGGAAATATATAATTCAACATAAATGTACAAATATTGTTTAACATTTTATGTAATTACCTGAAAAATCAACATCCTCAAAGAAATAAAAAAAAAAAAAAATCATTAGCAGCAAGCCAGCAACACATCACATAAATTTTGATCTGCTTGCTTTTGCACCCGCAAAGTTGCTAATTAAAGTGTCATACTCAAGCTTACGCGCGAAATCATTTTCAATGGATCAAATGGCTAGCCCATTCAATCTTTCTAATTGTGACATTGTCGACCAAATGTAAGATTTTATCAACTTCAACTTCGAAAAGCTTATTTCTCCCGAGGCAACTGTAACTGGTATGGTGAGTAATATCCTATAAGCAATCCATGCATTTGGGAAACAACCATCCATTACTTTCAAATGATTTAACACTTCAATCAATCTTTTTATTTCTTTTGGCAAAACATTTCTCAAGACTTGCAATTCAGAAAATAAAAAAAAAAAAAAAATATATATATATATATATATATATTAATTATGAATTTCTCACCACTACATCAATTAATAAAAATTTCAAAATTTTTATGAGAAACTCAATTTTAGTTATGCAAAAAGGAAGAAAATTACAGTCACATCTAATTTTGTTATACTATAACAATTTTGTGGGCAATTTTTTTCCATCTAAAAATTAACATGCTTGCTTTCAAAGTTCAAACCCAAAATTGTTATGCAAAAAGGAAGAAAAAAGGAACAATTTCAAAATTGTTATTTGAAATTTCAGATTAGATTTATTGCATAACTTTTAGTTAATTGGAATCCCATCTAATTTCTCCGTCGATCGACTTTCAAAATTGTTATTTTAACGAAACCCTAAAAAAACCCTAAAAAATTGTAACGAAACCCTAAAAAATTAAACCAATTAATCATCATAGACAAGGCTCCTATACCAAAAAACCTTAAAAAATTGTAACAAAACCCTAAAAAATTTGTAAGCAAACCCTAAAAACTAAAGAATAAAAGAACTTACTAGTTGGAAATTGGAACTTGGAACAGAGCCGTCGCCGTGAGCTTTCGCCGTGAGCCGTCGCCGTTGCCCACCGCTGCATGCCGTTGCGAGAAAGAGAGACTGTGGGTGAGTCCATGAGTGGGTATGTGGACTGTGGTGAGTCTGTTGAGTGGTGACTGTGCGAGACTGCAAGAGAGAGTGAAGTACTGAAGTCTGAAGAGAGAATGAGAGGGAGATAAGAGATGGGATGGATTGGGATTTGGGAGCAAGAGAGAGAGTGAAGTCTGAATGTCTTATTCGTCTCAAGAGAGAATGGGAAAATGAAAGGGAGATGGGTAGGAGATTTGGGAATAGCTTTTTTTTTTTTTTTTTTTTGGGGTAAGGTTTGGGTTTGATTTTTTGGATTGGTTTTTTTTTTTTTATTTTTTATTTTTTTTTTTGGTAGGGGGGGCTTGGGCTGGACTTTAATGGACATGGGCTATGGGCTGATGCTTGAATGTGTTTTACTTTGGGTTGATTGGATGCCCCTCAAATTTACCTTTCTATGGGCTGCCCTAGGCTAAGGCCTCTTGGGTCCCCTTAGGGCCAGCCCTGGTAATGGAGTACTATATATGAGATGTGTATAATTTAACTACAGGTCATTAAATGATCATTTCAGTACATATACATATATAGTCCTGATCTTATCAGCAATACCTCATTTTAACTAAAATTAGCTAAGAACACAGGCCCTTGAAATTTCATTCACTTAATGCATGATTCATCTCAAGATTCCAATCCAATGGATCAAGG
Source organism: Hamamelis virginiana (assembly GCA_017140935.1). Taxonomy (NCBI): domain Eukaryota; kingdom Viridiplantae; phylum Streptophyta; class Magnoliopsida; order Saxifragales; family Hamamelidaceae; genus Hamamelis; species Hamamelis virginiana. The sequence continues at coordinate 79,047 of JAESVK010059709.1, read as the reverse complement.
GTCTTAGCTGATTTTAGTTAAAATAAGATATCCCTCATAAGAACATATATATATATATATATATATATATATATATATATATATATATATA